>JAJIBD010025501.1:0-192391 GCA_021461705.1 Cryptotis parvus | reverse complement strand
GGTCCAACAGTGCCGGGAAGCGAAGTTCCCTTCTACCTCCGGCCGGGCGAGGAATGGATGAAAATTCAGGAATCCGATGCAGTTTTAAAAGGCTTTACTTATCACAGGTTCAGGCATACAAATCAGCAAAAGGAAAAGCCCGGTGCTTAGGGTTCCAGGCTAGAACCCCAGCCACTGTAGGCCAAGATGGCGATCACCACGTGTAAAGGCTTTGTGAAAGGAGAAGCAGACTTCCAAGCAGGGGCAACCGCTTGGAAGAGCCCCCAAAGAAGAGTATGAGAGTGAAAACCGGCTAGTTTATACCCCCTGCAACTCAGACCTTCCTCCCACTGTTATGGAAAGCAGGGAGGGTCAGTGTCCTTAGGTAATCCCTCCCTGCACCTTCACCTAGGCCCTTTATTATGCTAATGTTTTGAGCCAAATGCAGCAGCCCTTAAAGGAGTCCTGCAACAACTCCCCTGATTAGTTTACTAATAAAAATTGAAAAGGTAAGAAATATTTAGTAATGTACAGAAAATTAAGATAAGAAAAAACAATTCCAATTACAAAATGATAATACATGTTACTTTAGGATCCTAACTTGTTTTTGGACCCAAAAGCAAAGTTCAAGACAAAGTGTTTCTAGCTGTCTGATTATAACGGACTATAGTTTGCACTGTCCATAATTTGTGAGAGTCAATTTGCTATATTTTATGTAAAGTCGAGTGTCTGGAACAAAGTCTGTGAGGCTACTTCTGGAACAGCAATAGCGGTGATCATATGAGTATGAGTCTCTGGAGAGCAGCGATCAGGAACTCGTTGAATTGTCAGGAACACTGGATCAGGTCTCAGGAACACTGGAACAAGTATCTTGAATTCTGGAACAGAAGTCTTGAGTGCTGGAACAGGTGTCTGGAACATTGGTGTAATATCTCGAACTCTGGAACAGGAGTCTTGAGCGCTGGAACAGGTGTCCGAACATCGGTGTGATATCTCGAACTCTGGAACAGGAGTCTTGAGCGCTGGAGCAGGTGTCTGGAACATCGGTGTGGGCGTCTTGCAGGGCTTCTTTAGCAAGTGGACACTGGCACTGGTAACTGTACCTGTAGCTTAATTTTAGGCAAGACAAAAACACTTTTCAAGGTTAATCACAAGTAGAGATTTTAAGGCTTTGCAGGGATCCAAGTCTGGGATGGAGAGAAAAACATAAAGAAGCTCCAACATGGGTGGAACAGGGAAATAAGTATGAGAATTGATGATTTTAAAATTGATAAATCCAGTGGGTCAGCAGTGGAGCTGATGAATGTAATAGAGGTTTGTAGTGGTCAGAAATTAAGAAGGTAGTAGTTGAGACATAACATAAACACAACATTAATCACAAACATAATGGTGGCCACCACATGCACACACACACACACACACATTTGATCGATCAATATCTTACAGCTGTATATGTGACCCATCTAGGGTGATAAATGGTAATCGAGTCAAGCGCTCCATGAATATAAAGCCGGCAAATGATGGTGAGAAAGTGTCTTTTCCTGTGAATAGAGCATTGGGAAAAGTTATTTTTGCAAATTATTAAATTTTGTGAGCACTGTTTTAGGAGTCTCGGAGTATTGAGCACTGTAGCACAGGTTTACTGCATTCCAATATCTTATCCTGTGAACAGAATCATTAGAAAAACAATTTTTCATTGATTTAGCAAACTTTTTTGTAATGAGCACTGTGATCAGAGTCCAAAGGCTCGAGCAACATAGAAGGAATCGCAGCAGCCAAGTTCTTTTCCTGCAAATACCTGTGAGCAAAACATTAAAAAGGGATACTCTAACATTAATCCTTGAAACATATGGACATTGAGCACTATGCTCCAGAGTCCACCCATTTTCCACCCTTTTTTATAAGAAAGAAAACATTTAGGCTGTAAGGCAAGATATTAGACATGAACCATGATCACAGACTGCAAAACAAGATCATTATTAAAATGAACCAATCCAGGAGATTTAAACAGCAATTTGCAATTTAAAATTTAAGACTTTATATTGAAAGAATTAGTTGTTTTCTGATTCTTGGAGAATTCTAGTCTTAACAAGTCACAGAGGAACCCAGAGTTGCTTGGCAGGGTTATCGTCTGTAGAAATGAAAGCATAACCTCTTCCCGAATGAGGAGGTGACCTGCAATCCATTTATCATCAATTTTCACCCAGATAGGTGAATTGACTGTTTTTTGAGTTTGCATATCTTCTTGAAAGTGACGTTCAGCCGCGGTATAGGGATCTCCTTGAGGTATATTTAAGAAGTTTAAGGTGAATAATGTTAAGGATAAAGAATCCATTGGAGGCATACTTGTTTTTCGTTGCTTTAATAGCTGAGTTTTAAGCGTTCTGTGGGCACGTTCAACTATTCCTTGTCCTTGTGGATTATATGGAATTCCTGTAATATGTTTGATCTGCCATTCTCTCGCAAAAGGATTTGAAGGTTTTGCTGGTGTAAGCAGGACCGTTATCTGTTTTTATGGTATGGGGAATACCCATGACGGAGAAGCACTGGAGTAAAATGAACAAACAGATTTAGCTCTTTCAGACGTCATAGGAACAGCCCATATGAACCGGAATATGTATCAATGACCACATGAAGGAAAGGTTTGTTGGGAAATAAGTTAGTATGAGTTATATCCATCTGCCACAATTGGTTTGTCTGTAAGCCTCGAGGATTTGCTCCTGCTACATGAGATGTACAATATAAAGGAGCACAGACAGGACAATTACGGACAATTGGTCTAGCTTGTCTCCATGGGATGCCATGGTGTACATGAAGGCGGCGGCATTTGTATGTAGAGTCTGGTGTTCTTCCTCAGCTGATTTAAATACTGGTGCTGCCAAGAGATCTGCTGCTTAATTTCCTCGAACCATCAGCCCGGGAGTCGGCTGTGAGAACGGATGTGGGAGATGTATATAGGGAATGTTCTATTTCGGAGGAGATCTTGTAGTTTATGGAGTAGCTCCTGAATTATAGGATTATGGGCATTTAAAGAAGCAGTGACAATTCCAGGAAATAAACCAACTACATATGCAGAATCACTCACATTACATGGGCCAGATACATGGGATAGTAAATGTATCAGGGTGGCGAAGTTTCACTTGTTGGGCAGATTTATAATTTGTATGCACAGTAGTGATCAATGAAGGACCTGTAATTCCACCCCTTCCTGATGAGGAGCCATCAATATAATACACTGGAGCATTAGGAATGGGAGAGGAGCGGACAATGGTGGAAATTACAAAAAGGTGTCCTTTTCAGAAATTCCCAGGTTTTTCCAGCTGGGTAATGATAAGATATTTCTCCTGAAAAATCTGCTAAAGCTCTCTGAAGGATTTCACTGAGTGGTAAAACAGCTTCAATTTCTTTTTTAGGGTCAGGTAGTACAATTACATGGGGATCATGTCCAAGTAATACTTGGGGTCTTGATCTTCCCTTTATTATAAGGTTAGCTATCATCTCAAGGTAAGGTGTAGCAGTACGATTCTGCTTGTTATGTAAGTAAACCCATTCTAACGGTCCAGATAATTGGGCTATAGCAGCAGTTGGAGACTCGGGAGTGTTGAAGACCAATAACCATACCTTTCTCCCGAGATTAAATCTGGGAGGTAAGATTTTTGAAGCCGATCCATGAAAAAGTCTAATTCCTTCTGAGCTTTAGGAGTTAGCTGCCTTGGGCTATTTAAGCAGGATCATCTTCAAGGGTGTGGGAACAGGTTTCTGAGCTCTAACTTTTTTGGTATTGAGGGGCCACTGTGGTGTCCATATAGGTTTGTCAGACTTCCACTGAATACGGATAGGTGGTGGGCGCTTAACCACAGCGGGCCCCAATTAAAAAGGGTTACTCCCCTGTGTTAGGCTTATTATGGAGAGCTGGAACTGGTGCCAGATGGGGAATTGGACGAGGTATGTGAATTACTGCCCCCCACTGCTCCAGCATGTCCCGACCCCATAAAGTTAAAGGCATAGGGGCTATATAAAGCTGGACCATGGCTACATTCCCTTCAGGGCCAATACACGGCAGCCATCTCGCACTCTGTCGGAGAAGAGAGGAGGGAGATATTGCCTACCTCGCTCAGGCTATGGGACACTTTCTTTAGGGCCCAGTTCGAGGGCCAATACTTGGTGGAGATTATGGATATGTCTGCCCCCTGTATCCAACATGCCTTTGAATTTTCTTTTATAAATTCCGATGGGTATAACCGACCGCTTGGCCTGAGAAATTCTGGTAGTGTACCCAACTAAATAGTTAGCAGGTGGCTGGTGGGCTTGGTTCTGTGTGGCTGTATAACCAACAATGAAGTTGGCAGAAGGGTTGGAACTGTTTAAGCCACCAGTTGTAGGGTGTTCGGACTGACTACACGGATCCTCAAAAAATAATAATAGTTTAGCAAGCGGTTCCCCTTCTTTAAAAAGTCCATTTAGTTGGCACAGATATTGACAGTATTATCTCTCCATGATATTCAGGATCCAGAAGTCCGAAATGCACCTTAATTCCCTTAAATTTCAGCCAGTCGCTCCCTGAATTTAACCCATGCTACCTGGGGAGCAGGTCCTTTTTATCCCTGTTTTTAGCATGTAAGGATCTTGACTTGGGTATATTGTGACAGTCTTAGGGCAGAGAATGTCGAGACTGCCATTGCCTGATGGGTTAGGCCAGAGAGCATTTATTGACTGTAATTCTGTGGATTCTGATTCGGAGGATACTGGGCAGGTGGAATGAATGAGAGTGCCCCTGGATTCAGCTGGGCCTGGGGGCTGGCCCCGCCCAGTTTCCCGCATTAGGGGAGGCATAGATGTTATTTGAGCCTGCGGAGCTTGTGGAACCTGGGAGGGGTCCATGTAACATTTCCCATAAAGGGATTATTAGAATGTTGCCCTGTATTGATCGTTTTAGAAGATGCGCAATCTCTATTGGTATGTCCCTTCTTTCCGCAGCTAAAGCAGGTTATCTGTCCAGATGAAGCCTGAGGCTGACTTCGCCTCCAAGACCAACAGTCTCTGGCCCAATGTTTTCCCTTTCTGCACCTTGGGCATGGTTCAAGTGGGGCCCTCCGAGGGGTCGAGTTGCGATTATTAGCATAGTTTCTCCGATCTTTGTTTATCCTTTGAAGTTTATTCTTTCTCCCCCTGAAGCTGTTTGACATTTCATCCCTCTCCTGATCCTCCTGCTGTATGGGATAAGCCTCCATAGCATTCTGTGTCCCATGGGAGGCCAAACCGACGTTTCTACAGGCCTTTAGATATCCCATGAGGTCTTCCTTTTCCTTAATATTATATAGTATTGCTCGACAATTTTGATTAGCATTCTCATATGCTAAGGTTCGCTTTAGGATTTCTTGAGTGGTTGGGTCTTGAACCTGTCTTTGGATTGTTTCACATAATCTCCCAACAAAATCAAAGTATGGTTCATTACAACCCTAGTAAATTTTTGTATAGCTACCTAGAAATTCTGGGTCAGAACCTACTTTTTCCCACGCTTTTAATGCTGTCTTCCGAACAAATTTTAAAATAGGTTCAGGTAATGTCGCTTGTTTTGCTTTCTTTTGCCATTCACCTTCACCTTTTAGCATGTCAAAAGTTATATTATGGCCAGATTCCTTTTCTCTTAAAGTGTCAATATTCATGTTAACCCCATCTGTATACCACATTTGCCATTGCATGAACTGTAATTGGTTCAGACAAGTATGGGCTACCATTTCAAAGTCTGACAATACCCACTGATTATTTTGCTCCAATCAGCTAAATATTTTAAAGAATAAGGACTTGATATTCCAAACTTGTCGCAAGCCTTTCTAAACGGGGTTATTGGCCTCAATTTTTAAGTCTTCATGAATCGGTTTTACTTTATCTTTAGATTGGTCATGAGAAAGATTGCTGCGCTTTGCTCTTTGATTATTATTAGATTGACAACCACAGGAACTGCAAGGCTCGGGGGGCTTGCAGAGCTAACCTGTTCCTCCCATTCTTCCTCATCAGAGCTTTAGTATCTGCCAGTGGAGCATTTTCCCCTTTGAGGGTATTAACTTTGGGGAGATTTTCAGCTTGGGAATTTGCCTCCTCTGGGTTTCTTTGTTCCTCCTCTAAGTTATCAGCCACATTAGAATTCTTTTAGATTTTTTCTTGGGAATGTATCACACCTTTTTCAAGTCTACAGCCTTGGGCTTGTTTGTGAACGGCTTTTAGTTGGTTCACGTCTCAGTATTGGGTATGCGCTAGGTCCTGATTGATAAGTTATGAAATCAGAGATCTCCCTGCGTAACACATCCATTTCTTGGTTTAAGCTTTCAAGTTTCCTATATATTTCTTCTTTTTTGTTCTTTCAATCTTATGGTAACTTCCAAAACCTCCTCTTTCTGTCCATCTATTCTAACTCTCTGTTTGTCAATTTCTTCCTCTAAGATAGTGCTGGTTTTATTGATATCCTTCTTCTGCTCTTCAAACTTTACTTCAAATTTTAAATCCTGTTTAATAATTTTACTTTCCTGTTCTTCTCTAATTTTTCTTTGAATTTTAAATCCTGTTCTTCTAATTTTTCTTTGAATTTTAAATCCTGTTCTTCTAATTTTTCCTCAAATTTTAAAATCTGGTTAATAATTTTACTTTCCTGTTCTTCTAATTTCTTTTCAAATTTTAAACTCTGTTTAATAATTCTGTCCTCAAGCTTTAAGACCAGTCTACCTGTAGTTTTATGATCCTCACTTATTTCTTTAATCGCTGAGTAAACCTCGTCCCTTAAGATTGCATTCAATTTATTACTTTCTTCCCTCTCTCTATTAAACATCGTCCTTACACAAAGGTACAGTTTAAAAATTGCAAGGACCCAGATGATTTGTGAAAAGATAGAGTAGTTCTCAGAAAGGAACTTTATAGACTGGGCTATGTATGGTTCTGAGCCAATAAAAAGATACAATGTATCTATACCATGAGATATCAATCATTTTCTCACGGTTCGGAGGCAGATGATCTCTGTTCAATGATAATTAGGCCAGACGATGTTCGTGGTGCCCACGCCTAGGGACACCAAATGTCGGGCGCTCCACCTGGGTCCCCGACAGTGCCGGGAAGGAGTTCCCTTCTACCTCCAGCCGGGCGAGGAATGGATGAAAACTCAGGGAACCGATGCAGTTTTAAAAAGGCTTTACTTATCACAGGTTCAGGCATACAAATCAGCAAAAGGAAAAGCCCGGTGCTTAGGGTTCCAGGCTAGAACCCCAGCCACGTGTAGGCCAAGATGGCGATCACCACGTGTAAAGGCTTTGGGAAAGGAGAAGCAGACTTCCAAGCAGGGCGACCGCTTGGAAGAGCCCCCAAAGAAGAGTATGAGAGTGAAAACCGGCTAGTTTATACCCCCTGCAACTCAGACCTTCCTCCCACTGTTATGGAAAGCAGGGAGGGTCAAATGTCCTTAGGTAATCCCTCCCTGCACCTCACCTAGGCCCTTTATTATGCTAATGTTTTGAGCCAAATGCAGAGGCCCTTAAAGGAGTCCTGCAACAAAATACCAGTAACAATTATAGACTCATTCCGGAATGGATTGAGCCTCTTTATATTCCTGGAGCAAGCAGATACCTTGGGCTCTACTAGCATGAGAAAGGACATATGGAGATATTACTGGGGCCCGCTCTAGCAAATTCGATGATGAATGGGAAGACAGTGACAGTGATACAGTGATAGTTGAAATCTTATTAGAGATTAAATAAGCAGAATAATTTAAGCTATAATGCATTAGACAGTTTTATGTGTAAGAAATATTTAATGCCTTGTACCAATGTGTTTCTGTTTATTTTGGAACACACAGTTTTCAAAGTTCAAATAATTGTTTTTTTTCAATATTTTTTGTGCTCAGAGGCTTTAATGGAATTAGGTCCCTTGAAGTAGTATCCTTATTAATAAGTCCCTTTTGATAGCATAGATTCAATTATGTCATTTTTTCTGCATCATTCAGATTACATGGGAGACAGAAAAATTACTTTCTCACATCCATATGGCTTTATAAATGACTGTCTTGTAATTTTGGGTATGCTACATTTACTTTTGTTGGGGCTGGTTGGGGTCCCATAAGTATTGGGGATCATTGGGTTCCCTGGTCAGAATATTGTAAGTAGATATAGATAGGAATTGATTCAATCTTAAGGTACCGATGCTGGCAACCATCCCCTTCGGTTTATGAACAAAGAAACATGAGCACATTCTTGACAATCCAAGGCTTTACTTCTTCCAACTTCACTCCACACCAACCACCACACACACTCTCTAACCCCCAAACTTCATATGCAGAAGCTGGGGGCACGGTGTAGCCAAAGGTAAAAAATGAGGTAAAAACCAGCTTCCTCTTACCATGCAAAATTTCCAGAGGCCATGCCTATAATTTCTAGGGCTATTGTGGCACTATCCAGCAGATAATTGTTTTTTTCCTCTCCTATGCTAGTGAACAATCATTTTAATAATATTTCTAGTTATTTTGTGTAAACATAGTAAGAGAGAAAGACATATACTTACACCTGGGATTAAACCCATAGGGTGATCTTTCCTGGGGAGATCACATCATATGATCCATACTATGTTCCCTTGACAGATTGATCATATCCAGTCCCTCTCAAGATTTTTATTATTTTTATTCTGTTTTTTGCTATAAGAAAATCAACAATAAAAATTTTAATGGGGTTCTGTTTCTTTAATTTAGTTTTGTTTTTGTTAGTTTTCTGAGCCACACAGCAGTGCTTAGGCAAGTGTCTTATTTACTGTACTAATTATCTCTGTATTTCTCACTACAGTATATCTCAGAACTTTTTATTCATATGTTTAGTATCATATCATACCCAGAAGTGCTCAGGAATATCTCAGACTCTGTTATCAGGAATGACCCCTGGCAATACTCAGGGGAATATATACGGTGCTGGACTTTCAAACCAGCATTAGGAATAGATAACCAGATGTAAGTCAGGTGGTTTAACTGCTCTACTACCAGTACCACTCCTACTTTTCAAGATTAACAGGGTCTAATTTTACCTGCTCAGATATTTTTAACCTTTCTTCTTTGTCTTTATTTAAATATGTGTATGTTGTGTACCATTGTATACTGTATGAATAACTACAGACATTCTCTTCATTTAGCTAGAAAGAGATGATATTAAACCTTTTTAGCACTGCTGGATCTCTAATATAAGCTTATTTACCCTAGTCACACTTTATTTCATGAGCTTTAGAATTTTCTAAAGATGGTGTGTGATTATCACACTTAAGATGGTGTGATGGGCTTTAGAATTGTCTAGAGATAGTGTGAGGATTATACAAATCTTCTAAGACTAAATTGCTTAATTTTTTGTATAATTTTAGTACATCTCTTTTTATATTGTATTCTTAGCTAGCACAGTCCTTAAAAAGTTGTCGTATGAATTAAGAGAACAACAAGTTGGAAAACTATCTCCATACAAATCTAAGATTCTAGAATTTGCTCTTTCTATTTTATTCCTATAATCTACTGTGTAATTTATCATGTTATCAACTACTGTAAATTACATATTTGGCTAGCACTTCATGAAGTGGAACAATACAGAGAAATATTTCAATTAGTTATAGAAGTAATTTATCCTAAAGGGAAAAAAAGGAACAGGAATAAATTGACGTCATATAGAGTGGTTTCCAGAAGAGAGAGCAAATCAAGAAGTTTTAAGAACAAAATAAGAAATTTAGTATATTATGGAAGAAAATATTAACACTGGTCATTATAATCAATTGAAATACCCAGTAAATATTCTAAACAGTAGTGAAGCCTAATACATTTTCACTGAAATTTTGCCAAAGCATAGAATGTCCATATTATCAACTGTGTACTCCCAACTAATATACTAATCAATTGAATTGAATTTACAGTGTTCACTATGAAGTCAATATAATGCAAGGAAAGATGACACTTAAAAATAAGGTGAAAAATTGTGAGTCAAATCATATGCAATGCACTCAACTATGAACAGAATAATCTACAAGTGTAATTTATACTGATATTTCAAGTATAATTTATACTGACTAACATTTAAATTGCATTCCTAGTGTAATTATGTGAGTCAAAAAACTTTGTAATAAAATTATACTAAATAGAAACTTCTAAAGCATTCATTTTTTCATAGTAACATGCATTTTAAGAATATAATTCATGATCCCCGAGAAATATATAGGAATATGCTTGTATGGAAGGCACCACTTTGGGATGGGGAGCAGCAGCAGACTACATGCCAGCCCTGGCCTGAAGACAGCCCTAGACATGATCTCCACAAGCAGCTGAAACCGTTTTTTTTGCCACAGTTCTTCCGATCAGAACTGCAGACCAGAACTTCATATTCCTGAATCAACCAGATGCCATTGGGCTACATTGGCATGTGATAGGGTCCAATGGAAATGTTACTGGTGCCTGCTCAAGCAAATCGATGAATAACGGGATTCAAGTGATTCAAGTTATTCAAGTGATGTTTGTACTATTCAACCAAGCTGGGTGCAACAATGGAGATGCCTGAGCACTTCTGGGAAGGCTCAGGAAATCCCTACCACAGCTCCAACAGCACTGCGTCTTCAGGTCCAAACGGCACTGTAATTTCAAGCTCTTGCATTGAACCATCAGCCTGGTTAGCCAAGAATTACCCCTGCCTCTTCAAACACTTTCTGGGAGTCAGTCCCCAAAAAGTACATATTTTTTTTTTGCTTTTTGTGTCACATCCAGCAATGCTCAGGGGTTACTCCTGGCTCTAAGCTAAGGAATTAGTCCTGGCACTGTTTTGGGGACCATATGGAATGTCAAGGCTTGAACCCAGGTCATCTGCATGCAAGGCAAATGCTCTACTGACTGGACTATCGCTCTGGCCCAAGTACATAATCCATAAGTGCAAAGTAGTACTGATACTACTTAGGTATTATTATCTCATAAAATATTTTAGCAGAGATATTAATGCCTATATTTATTATTCAGAATAACAGACTCCTACTTAATAAAATCGAATTCATAGCAGACTCTCAAGAGTTAAATAGAATTACATATAAAATATTTTTCTATTAAAATTAAAATACAAATAAATTAAAAGATAAATAATATGATAAATAAAAAGAAAAAATAAATAAAAAGAGGAAAGATGAGGAAAAGTTTTACTTGCATAGATGATTGTCTTTCTTTAAGCATAACTATTTTTTGAGAATTATGAATATATGATATAATTTGAATATCATATAATTCTAATGAATCAGTTTATGTATTTAAGTTTGAACAGTTTTCCAAAGATAACTCTCATAAATCAGCAAGATCATCATTCTTCATGTGACAGTATCATCCACTAATGCTAACATCACACAAGACTTTTATTGTATTTAAAACCATGCTTCCCTATATGCCCTTCTCAAATTTTTTTTCCCAAAACCTAAATCTGCTAAAGAACAATAATGATATGTATATAGGAAAGAATAAAACAAATTCAATGCTGGTATATTTCCAGATGATGAACTATTTCAGATTAACAGCTGATAATATTTAGCACACAGGAATTTCGGAAGATAAATAGTTTTCATCGAAATAGTTAATAAAAAGGAGTGATCGTTGTATCAAAAACAAAGTGGAGTAAGAGATAATAAAGAATTATGTGTTGACTGTGAATCAAAATAATGAGATACACTAGTAAATTTATTTATTTTATAGGACCAGTAAATTTATTTATTTATTTATTTGTTTTGTTTGTTTGTTTGTTTTTTTGCTTTTTGGGTCACACCCAGCGATGCTCAGGGGTTAGTCCTGGCTCTGCACTCAGGAATTACTCCTGGCGGTGCTCGGGGACCATATGGGATGCTAGGGATTGAACCCACGCCGGCATGGGCCTGCCGTGTGCAAGGCAAACACCCTACCCGCTGGGCTCCCGCTCCGGCCCCAATAGAGGACTAGTAAATTTAATAGTTATCTAGATATTCTGAAGAAAGTAGTATATGAGAAAAATGTCGTGGTGTGTAATTTGTAAGTGATAGAAGAAGCAATAGCAGTGTGTAACATTGTTCAAGAAGAGGGTGCAAATGAGAAGAAGTTCACGATCTGCGTGATATGACATGCAGGTGCTGGCCTCTAACTTGTTCCATTCCTAGACCCACATTCTCTTGCCTTCTAGCTCTTGTTGCATGTGAACAGCACTGTATTGTTAGGTGGAGCACTAAACAGTGAGCACCATGAGCCCACTTTACATTAAAAAAGTTCTGTGGTCTAGGATCATATCATCCTTAATGCATCCGATCTTGTGTGATCTTGTAAGCTAAACCTGGCCTGGTTAATTCTTTGAGGGGAGAAATGGTCTCTGAACCTCCTGAGTAATCTCTTTAGAAGGAAAACAAAACTAAAACAAAAATAAATCCTGAATAAAAAAACCCAAAAACCTGTGAATGCCACATGGAAACCTTAAATTTTGTTTTGTTTTGTTTTTGTTTTGTTTTGTTTTGTGATGTTTGAGGAGACACAGAGCCAGTAGTGATCAGGCTGTGTTCCGGTCTCTCTGCTCAGGGATAACTCCTCCTGGGATTCAGGGGACCATATGAGGAGATGGGATTAAAGGTGGATCAGCCATGTAAGCCAAGTGCCCTATTGGCTGTACTATCATTCTGGTCTAGCTTTAATTTTTTTAAAACATGGGGCCAGAGCGATAGTCCAGTGGGTAGGGCATTTGCCTTGCACACGGCTGGCTTTGTGCCGGCCTGGGTTCGATCTCCCGCATCCCATATGGTCCCCCGAGCACCACCAGGAGTAATTCCTGAGTGCAGAGCCAGGAGTAACCCCTGAGCATTGCCCAGTATGACACAAAAAGCAAAAATAAATCAATAAATAATTTTTTAAAGACAAAGAAAAGACAGAGGATAAAATTACAGGGTTGAGAGAGGGTTTTTGACTTTTATTCACCCTCAACATATAATTCTTCACCATTTCATACTCAATTTTGTTTACTACAAAACATTTCCCCTGTGGTGGTATCAAAGACAGAAAAGAAGACCATAAAAGTGCAAAAAAAAGATGGGATCATTGATCTGTGACCCTGAAGAAGGTGAAATGAGACAACCTCTGGCTTAAAGTACAGGGGGAGAAATGAGCGCTGTGGGAAGGAAAAGGTCA
Source organism: Cryptotis parvus (assembly GCA_021461705.1). NCBI lineage: Eukaryota > Metazoa > Chordata > Mammalia > Eulipotyphla > Soricidae > Cryptotis > Cryptotis parvus. The sequence goes on along the minus strand of JAJIBD010025501.1, from coordinate 179,247 downwards.
AGGACAGAGTGCTTTGCCATCATAAATTGCTTGAAATTTCTGTTCTAGAAATTCAAAATGACACTTCATTCTTTTCGTTAACAAACTTTGCCAGCTTAGCAGAATTTAACTGTTGGCTGTAATTGCTAAAGTCATTTTGAATGTGTCTTAAATAAAGTTTATGCTCCAATATAACAAAAAAATAGTCAAGCTTTTGAAATACAGTTCTTTTTAAAGTATTCACTTTGCTAATTCACCCTTAAAATTAAAACGGAATTTTTTCATATTTTCTGTCACTGCTAAATGATATGTTCTCTTTATGTATTCGTTCTGTAAAAGCTGGTTTTAATACAAGAACACTGCTTAGTGAATACACTATAAACTTGACTCAACTGAATGCTCTAGTATTATAAATCTACAATTTTGAAAATGTTTATTCACTTACAACACTAACCACATGTCCTTATAAGTGTCTACTATCTTAATAAACTCTGAAATACATTTGTAAGCAATCAAGGATATGAGTATTCTACACATATAAGCATGTCACCCTTTACATATCTCCTTTATGTAAAAATTTAATCATCTGCAGTGTTATAAGGGTATAGACAAATCAATTGAAAACATACCTAGGATACCATCATAGAACTGAAAATACCAGGTTAGGAAGGTAGTGTATAGGATATTGGTGGATTCAGAGTAACACAAGGTCAACAGTGTAGATCTTGGGCACCTTGGTGACAGTGTGATGAGTTAACTATATACACTAAAATCATAACATTTGTAGGCAATCAAGGATATGAGTATTCTACACATATAAGCATGTCGCCCTTTACATATCTCCTTTAAGTAAAAATTTAATCAGCTGTGGTATTATAAGGGTATAGACAAATCAATTGAAAACATCTAGGATACCATCATAGAACTGAAAATATCAGGTTAGGAAGGTAGTGTATAGGATATTGGTCAATTCAGAGTAACACAAAGTCAACAGTGGAGGATCTTGGGTACCTTGGTAATATTGTGATGAGTTAACTATATACACTAAAATCATAACTGGTTTTAGTGTTCACTGTTGTAAACATGTGAGCTAAATTATAATCATTAATATTTTTAAGAAAGTGGTGGTGGTTTGTTGCATGACATGGCCTAGCTAGATTTGGATCTTTGCTATTTAAGCTACTTACTGTTTGAGCCATTCACAAGTCTTTAAGTCAGGGTTCATCTTAAAGAGATCTGTCTTTTGTCTTAATACTATAGAGGGTGTGGCAGTTACAGGAATCATTTTGACCCTGAACTAATGACTGTTGGAATACTATTATAATCTCCACTGTGATTTCAGTGCTATCTAGATTGGGCACAATTCTTCTTGTCTAACACCCATAGATCCTCAGAGTGGGACAATTAGACTTTACTAGGAGACTATCTCCCTGGCTACATTAAAACTATCATTATCAACTCTACCAAGATCAAACAAGGGATTATGCTAGTTTCCCTAATGCAAGTGTGCAGGACCCTTTCAGTAAACAGTGGACAGGACACTCAGAATGACTTTGGTGCAGAGTAGAATAAGAAGGACCTATTGGGTACCATCTAGATTCCAAGAAATCCATGAAATTATTGTGTGATTCTCCCCGTGAATATACATCCATTAAGATATATTTCTTTATACCCCCTTTCTCTTTCACTCTCTCTCCAGTGTTTTGACATGAGATAATCTCTGAAAAGGGATTAGGTCCTGGCATTTTCACTTGTTTAGACCTGAAACAAAGGTGTGGCACCAAAAACACACCTAAAAGCTGATTCATTAACCTTTATTAACTCTACCTACCCTGAAGAAAGGACTCTGACTTTTGGGTATGTAAAGGGACTGAATGAGGCAGATCAATCCACTCTGGTGGGAGACCTGGCGGAATGCCTGGTCAGAGGTCTGACCAAAACTAGAGGTCAGGAATTCCCATTATATTGGACTGTAGTAGCAGATCTTGTTTAATTATTGGTGATTAGTATAAACCTATTGGAACTGCACTGAACTAGTGGTTTGTCCTACTGATGCTGATCCTTGAGATAAAAGGAAACTGGTTCCCTGATATTGTTGGGGACACCAGTGACCTCCAATAGAAGTTCATGGAAAATACGGTGGTTTATATAATATCTTTATAAATAAGAACTAAAAACTTTTATTGTAACCATTTTTACTTAAACTATATATTACCTTCCTAATTTTCTGATGAACCATTCTTCTAATTCTGCTTTTAGCCACCAAAAATCATTCCAGAAAAGCTTCCCAAATGTCCATAGAAAATGAAAACTTTATGATAAATGTTATAGAAGAATTTTATCAGTTAGTATGGTTTTTCTACTTCAGTTTCAAAATGACTACCAAATTCAAAATAATCAAGATTCTCTTTAAATTTAGAATTAAAATATGCATCAGTAATTGAGACTTTAATTTTGAAAATTCAACTTCAAAGAACAGTGGTGGGTGGTCACTCACACTTTGTTACTGGAGGGAGTAACTTTGTCCACCAAAGGAATAAAAATAATAGTAAAAACACATGATCATAATAATAAAAGTTGAAAACCATTTCATTTGCCTCATTATATCTTATTTAGAAGATCTCTGAACTCTTGAAGTATAGCCTTAAAGAGTTTCTTCAAAAAATACTAATTTGATTAAAGTTGGATTACTGCAAAACTGGTTCTTGTCTAAGAGTCAAATAACTTAATATGGATTCAACATACTTGCTTTAATATAAGCTTTAAAATCCTGAGATTTTTCTGAATTTTTTATTTCTCCTCTACAAATTGAAGAACACTTTCTTCCTTTCTGTCCTTCATCCTCTATTCCTTTTACCTTCTCTCTCCCTTTCTTTCTCTCTCTCTCTCTCTCTCTCTCTCTCTCTCTTTCACTGTCTCTATGTCTTTCCTCCTTTAGGTCCTTCTTAATTACAAGTTAATTCTTTTGGAAGTTGAATAATTACTCTAACTTGCGGTTTCTCTATCATTACATCTTAGTCACTCTATCATTTAGCTACATTTTCACAATTTCCTGTCTATACAGCAAAACAATGCTTATTTATATTCAAAATTTATTTCTATGATAGCATTGTTGATTAACTTTGACTAAATGTTAAAGTGAGAATGTGTGGTCATATATATTCAATTGTCCACACAATCTGGAACTATATAAGCTTCTATTTGCAAATTTTATGGATAATAAGAATCTTAGTAATTTTTAACTATATTCTAGTTTATTAATTACTAAGTAAAACAAAAAATATATGGAATTATTTCTCATCTTTCATTCTACTTTTTAATTTACATTTTAGGTCATGGCTATTATGATAAAGATTTCTTTGTGATCATAATAATTATATTATGCCTTTTAATTGTGCCTTTTAATTTTAATATATGTAAATATGATCAAATAATGTAAATATGTAAATATATCAAATAATATATGTAAATATGATCAAATAATTTTGAGTGTTTATAATTTCATATGTTTATTACCTAGTATATTTTATTTGCTATTTATTTCTTGAAAGAGGTTTAGGCTACATGCATCAGTGCTCAGGTCTTACTACTGGATCTGTGCTCAGGAGTCACTCCTGGTGGAGTTCAGGGGATCATATGGGGTACCAGTGATTGAGTCCAGGTGGTCTCATCGAGGCAGATGCCTTATCCACTCTACTATCATTATGGCCCCACTATTTGCATTTTTTCTTATAAATATGTTCCAGTAAATACTTTACACATAAATAATTATCCATATTTTGACATCTTTATGGAAATATTTTTAAATAAAATTTGCTAGGGCTTTTAAATTTTATTATAATTGTATAAGCAAAGAGAACATTTTTAAGCACTAAATATAAATATATAGTGTGTTATGATGAAACTCAAAGCTTCCTGAAGGGTTCCTTATGGAAGTTAATATAACAGTGAAAATTAATCTGCTAAGTAAGCTTAATATACTTATAAAGCATAAGGAACCATAAGCTACCAATAAAACATGTCTGATGCCTATTTTTGCTCCACCTAGCTGTGGAGCTATTATCCACAATGGAAGTGATTACTTTTGAGTGAAATGCTAGGATTATTTCATGCTTCAGAACATAATATATAATTTGTTCCTGGTTTTTATGCCTACATAAATAACAAAGGACAGACACTGCACTCTATGGGTCTTAAGAAGTATTCTTGATTATAAAGATTATAAAACTTTATACATAAAAAGGAAGAATTTATTACTTTACTTTTGCTTTTGGGGGGGTCACACCTGGCAATGCTCAGGGGATACTCCTGCGTCCTCTGCATATTCTGCACTCAGGAATTACTCCTGGCAGTGCTCAGGAGACCATATGGAATGCTGGAGATCAAACCCTGGTCAGTTGCATGCAAGGCAAATCCCATACCACGGTACTATAGCTCCAGCCCCCAAAAATGGAGGAATTTAATCCAGTGAAAGAGTCAAATGAAAGTTCTATTTGAGATTAAAGTCATTGATTAATGTCGAGGTTTCTGCATGTGTGTTTTGGTCAGAATAGGAAAAAACTGATTAATTTTATATTAAAATCTATAACTAAAATGATGTAAACTTATTCAAAAGTATTTGTACTTTGACAAATAATTAGCAATATGTTTGGGTTAAGATGGTGATGTATTTTAATGAATGTTAAACACTCAAGGATACACACTTACAAAATCAATATGGAACAGTGATACATTTCTAATCCTCTAAGGAAATCCTCTAAATAGATTAATAAAACCAGGTAGTTCTCAGTAAAGAATAAGCATACAAACACAACATCTGGTAAACAGAAAGCACAAAATCTAAAAGAAAACTTTAGTATTCTGAAAACAACTCTAGTTGCAGGAAATAAAAGTATTAAAACTATTTCTTTGGATTTGCCTAAAAATGTATCTGAAGTCTTCTTACAAAATCAAAGTTAATTATTTTATATATACCTACCTTTTAATGTTTTAAAATTTCTTTAACATTCCCTTCATCTTTGTGAAGTCTTTGAGGTTGAAACATAAATAAGCTTTTCTAATTATAGAAGCTCATCTGAGTTAACATGGGCTTGGTCTGAGAAATGGGATTTTATGAATATAATATTGTTAACATTAAAGTACTTGAAATGTCATTATTTACTCTTTCTGAATATTGAATTATATATTTTGCTATTTTTCTTTTTGTCGTTTATGAATTCTCAGTGTCCTGATCCATCATGCAAACAAGACTTGTTGGCCTATCTGGAACAGATTAAGTTCTACTCTCACCAGCTGAAAATCTGTAGTCAAGTCAAAGCTGAGATCCAGAACCTGGGGGAGAGCTCATCATGTCAGCTGTGAGTACCTTCTGGCACTTAAGCCATTACAAGTGTAAAATACTTCCATTAAGTACCCACCTTGTCATCTCACCAAATTGCTTAGGTCTATGAAGGAAAATGCAAGCAGAAATGGAGGATAAAAAACTACATGAATTTCAGCTAAAACAATATTTTGCCAGATTTCTTAAACTCACGTCAGAGATTTAGAGTGAATTAAGTTTTTTAAACTCTTCAGTAATTACAATAATTAGTAATCATTATTAGTAATAAGTAATTAGTAATTATTAGTAATAAGTAATCCACAATATGTAAGAGAAGGAAGAGACAGAGAGAGGGAGAGAGAGAGAGAGAGAGAGAGAGAGAGAGAGAGAGTAAAGAACCTGCCATAGAGGCAGGTAGGGTAGTGGGGAGGAAAGAGGGGATATTGGTGGTGGGAGATGGGCACTGGTGGAAGGATGGGTGCTGGAACACTGTATGACCAAAACCGAAACATGAACACCTTTGTAATTTTATATCTTACGGTGGTATAATAAAATAGTCTTAAAAAATATTAAAAAAAAACTCTTCAATACGAGGTGCATGTTCGTTTGGAACATGGTTTTCAGATTTTTCAAAGTGCACAGATATGATTTTTTTTGCAATTTTAATAAAATAAATGCATATGTAGTTGCAAATTAGTGAAACAAAGTCGCTCATACAAACAGCAGCAGGAGAGTCTGTTTGAGAAATTCTTAAGTCATCAAATCAACTTGGGCTATGTCCAGTCACAGACTGGACTCAAAGAGCAGAAAGACTGGGTGCTCACAGGTTAGAACAATCTGTTTTGGCTTTTTGAAATTTTTATTACATATTCTTCTTCATCTATTAAAAGTACCATTAAAAGTGCTAGTACTATTAAAAGATGAAGTTACTGGGATCTGTACAACAAAGGAAGCATTTCTGCTTTGGCAGTAGAGTGCCAACATGGCTGATGTCAAACCTGGAAGGAATTCTGAGTTTTGTTGTGAAATTACATTTGCTGTTGTACAGTTTGCCTGTGAAAAACCAAGTATTTCCTAGTTAATTAGAGTGGGGTTTTTTATTTGAAAATAATGCATAGAACCCTTTTTAAGGTAAGCATGCAATGAATGTGACTACAAGAGTATGCCACCCTCACGGCAAAGCCTGGCAAGCTACCCGTGTCGTATTTGATATGCCAAATACCAGTAACAATTATAGACCTCATTCCCATAACCTGATGGAATGGTTTGAGGCTCTTTATGTTCCTGGAGCAAGCAGATGCCCTTGGGCTCTACTAGCATGAGACAGGACATATGGAGATGTTACTGGTGCCCGCTCAAGCAAATTGATGAACGGGAAGACAGTGATACAGCGATACTATGATCTTAATAGATGGTCATTTTTCCATTACTCATTTCTATAATGTAGAAGTTGAGTTCTTGAACATCATATTTCCATATGAAACTATAGGAGTAAAATATGATAAAATTGAAAGATTTAAATTTTGTAATAATTTGGTGATCCTGAGTTTCAAACTATAATTTGGCGTTATGAAAATAATGTCAAGCTCGTTCATTCATTTTTCAATAACAGTAGATCATTTCTTTAGAGTAGGTATGATAATAAGATATGTGCTTTCTATCTTGGGTTTAGTTAACAGTGCCTTTAAGATGACATTTCAAAATATATATTTAAGTTAGAAAGAAATATCTTTAATATAATAAGAACTTACATTCATGAGGATAACTATTTTTTTATGAATTTGTAATATGTAGTTCTTCTCATCACCTAACATTGGACTTAGACTAGGGAACTAAAATTCATGAAAATACACTATACTTCAAAAAACAATCACAAATAAATAATTACAATGAAGAATAAAGGACAAGGAGCAAATGTTTATTTACTATCTTTTCTATATTTTATCTCATTTATTCTACACAATAGCATAATAGATAGATTTCTTGTTCACTATCTTTACATTAACACATGAGAAAATAAAATTTAGTATAAATAAACAGCCACTAAGGTAAATGTCAGATCAGGCTTTAACTTCAAAAGTCATGTCTTTTCTATTCAGGAGGAAAATGTGAATTTATGATAAAATATAAGATTAAACACAAATCAAAAGTAAACAATTTTGAAATGCTAGTAATATTAGAGATTAAATAACAGATTTTGTTTTCTTGGCTTTTAAATTTTATGGAAGCAAATATAGAAAAAATGTGTTGCCTGGTTACATTCCAAAGGAAACTATATTAAGTATAGTCACAATCTATATCTATATAGACAAAGATGTATGCACATGTGAATATATGAACATCTGTACATGAATATCTCAACCAAATTTGTAAATATATGTTATGCATTTTAAAATATCTTTATATTTTACTACTAAACAATCAATATTTTCCATTTAACATTTATGTAACTATGCAAAAATATATTTATTTGAAGACCCATGATTATCTCAGTTTTACATACTAACCATCATTTGCAAGATCTACATCATTATATATTTAATTTTCTAATTATATCTACTTCACTATGTTGTCTGAAACTAAGCCTGAAAAGATATGTTAAATTTCAGGATCTGGAGATATAGAATGTGAAATAAGGATGCTGGTCTTGCCTATAGCTGACCCCAGTTCAATTCCTGACACTATATATGTGTCCCCATGCATAGTGATGAGTGACCCCTGAACAAAGAACCAGGAGTAAGCCATGAGAGGATAGAGGTAGCTCAACCCTCATAACTATTAAATTTCAGCATTATATTATATTAGTTTTATATACTATAATTGTTTACTGAGAGACAGACATGGGCAGAGTTGCTACTGGCTCTCACTGTGCCCAGCTGCTCATGAGGCACCTGGGAGGGGTGGCAGGTTCTAGCCTTAGCCCGCCACCCCAGCAGAGCCTCACAACAGGCTAGACGACCCCCCCACTCAATGAGGACCTCTATTTTCCACATCTGGACTTCCCCCTCATCACAACTCCACCCAGCAAACCAGCCTATCACAGCCAGGCTCATGGCCCCGCGGTTCATCAATAAATGCTGGATTTTGTGATAACTACAAGAGTATGCTACCCGCACGGCAGAGCCTGGCAAGCTACCCGTGTCATATTTGATATGCCAGATAACAGTAACAATTATAGACCTCATTCCCATGACCTGATGGAATGGTTTTGAGGCTCTTTTTTGTTCCTGGAGCAAGCAGGTGCCCTTGGTCTCTACTAGCATGAGACAGGACATATGGAGACGTTACTGGTGCCCGCTCAAGCAAATCGATGATGAACGGGAAGACAGTGATAGTGATACAGTGGAATTGTTTACTGCCCCTCCCAAGTATCATTTCCTTCAGATATATAAACTGAGTTTGTATTCTTTTTTTGGGGGGGTGTTTGGTAATAAAATTTATGTATTTGCAGCTATATTAGGACCTAGCTGTTTAAATAGATGATTTGCCATTTCAAACTGGGTTTACAGAAAGAATTTTTCTTGCAAACCCAAACATATTAGTACCATTTTACCCACAATTTTTCATTTAAAAAGGTAATCTGAAAAATCGGAGCTTGCATTATTTTTCATCTACTTATTGGTAAATTCTGGGAGGTTTAATAATTTATGTGTAACAAAGAATATTTCATCTGATCTCTTGATGACCCTGAATTCTCATCTGTTCTTTCTTTTTTTAATTTTCAAGAAGCTTTATCCAAATAATTTTCAAATGAGACCTTTAGGAAACAAACACACATTATTCAAAAGCAAGTGAAGTTATTAAAAAATTACAGAAATTTTAAATTCAGATCACTTGATCACTTGTCATGCCATTATTTGTTGATTTGCTCGGGCAGGCAAGAGTAACTTTTCCATTTGACCCTTTCATGTGCCAGTGTAGGCCAATGGCATCTGCTTGCTTCAGGAATACGGAGAGCCTCAAATCGTTCATTCAGGCTCTGATCGGCAGCCACATGAACTTTTGACGTCCTGTGTGATCCAGTCCATAAAGTTCTTGTCCAGCGGCCGTCTCAAATTGCATTACATGTCTAGCACATCGGATTTTCAATGCCTTGGTAAATGAGAAAGGATCCCTGACTCTGGATCATTGATGGAGGTTAGAACTCCGGATTCCTTCTCTCACTTGAGTGAGGTGTGATATTTCAAGCATAGCTCTTTCGATTCCTCTTAGGGAGACCCAAATAGCATTCTCATCCTGCTTTCGTAGGGGCCAGGTTCCTGCATGTTAATGCATGGAGAATGGTGGAGTCGAAGAGATGTGCCCTGAGCCGGAGATTCTTTGTCCTTTTAAATATTTCTTCAGTGCTCTTGAAGGTGTTCCATGCTGATCTATTTCCTGTGCAACTCAGGTTTTAGGTCATTCATCATGTCGAGTTCTCGACCTAGGTACACATAACTGCTGCATTCAGAGATGTTTGTTCTATTGAGAGTAAATGGAGCCTCTGGAACTAGTTCATTTTTCATGAACATAGTTTTGTTGAGATTCGGCTGTAGACCTATCTCTCCACATTCTCAGTCAAAATTAGCCAGCATTTGTGTCGCTTGGCTAATGTTTGGTGCTATTATAACAATGTCATCAGCGAAATGGAGGTGGTATAGTTGCCGACCAACTATCTTCATTCCCATTTTTTCCCCATTCTAATTATCACATGATGTTCTGGTGGGTGGCCCTGAAGAGTTTCGATTCAGCCTTTTTGGAACTGTGAGCTCCCATGAATGGTCTTGGTGGAAATGATGAACATCAGATAGTCTCTTACCCTGTTTGTTCCATTCTAGGCCATGGGTCCTGATGTGGAGTTTTTCGGCCGATCTTCTCGGTCCTATCTTGGCATTAAAATCACTGACTATTATCTTGTAGAAGGCGTGATATTCTTAATAGAACTCTCCAATTACTTATAGAATTTCTCAATTTCTTCTTCCTTGTATGTGGATGTTCGTGCGTAGACAACAAAGATAGAAACTGCTGGCAGTGAGCCACAACTCTTCAAGTGCAATCATCCTATCTAGCTTGTTAGGCATTCAAATGAATCAATGCTCATGGTCAGGTTTGTGTTGACAAAGACACCAACACTACCGATGTCTCCTTTCATCGCATGTCAGAGGAACAGTTCTTTTTAAAAAAAAAACTTTTTTTTTGCTTTTTTTGGGTCACACCCGGCGATGCTCATGGGTTTCTCCCTGGCTCTGCACTTAGGAATCACTCCCGGCCGTGCCGGGACCATATGGGATGCCGGGGTCAAACCCGGGCCAGCATGGGCCTGCCATGTGCAAGGCAAACACCCTACCCGACTGGACCATCTCTCCAGCCCCCGAGGAACAGTTCTTCTCTGGTGCCAAATACTGCGTGATGCGATTGTTGCCTTCTTACCTAGGTCAGATCAGTGATTTCGTACTTGATCTTTCATTCACACTTGCACTATATGCTTCTGATAACCAGCATACGTGCATTGAAAGTACAGACAGTCACTTTAGTTTTTCTTCATTTTGGCAGCCTAGTTTGGCCCAGAGATTTTATCAGCCACTCCTTGTTCATTCTTCTTAGTGCTGCCATATTAAAAGGCTCTTTCAGTGTTGGGGAAATAAATACTATTATTACTGGTTTTGACATATCGAACATGCTTTGGACAGCTTGCCAGGCTCTGCCTTGTGGGCGGTATACTCTCAGTAGCTTGCTGGGCTCTTTGAAGAGGGTGGGTAGAATATTCTTGGTATTTTGGAAATAAAGTACCAAGATAGGCTGGGTTTCTGATGAGCCGGGCTTTCGATTGGCTTGAGATTGACCCAGCCTACAGAGACCCACCCTTCAGAGGAAAGTATTTCAAGCCCAGGAGTGTTTGAACTACAGATACAGATACACCAGGCAGAGCAGCTACCTGCTCTCCCCATTCACTCCCCTGCACTCCACTGACCACGAGTGGTCAGGGACGGAGAGTGACATCCTGCCCGAGTCCATCCCAATAGAGATTCAGAAGAAACCAGAGGAACCCCCACACCATGCTGGCAGCGATTTTCATCATCCAGACCCCACAGATCATCTTTAAATTTAGAAAAGTGAATAAGTTTTGTATTCAAAATCAGGTTCATGAAACATTACTTATTTCTAATATGGTAAAGAAGTATATATGAATGGAATACATTGCTAGAGTGAATAGACAGAGTGCTTTAGGCATTAGGAGAAGTTGTTAGACATTAGGTTAAATAAAATAAATTGATGGCATAATGTAAGGTAACAACATTCTCATAGTAGACTAATTAAAATTCTTTCCCACTACTCCTTATATCTATCTGCAAACATTTGTCTGAAAATTATGTGATTTATTTATAAAAAAAGATTTAGTTAATACAAAACTCCAACTATAATTATGCCTCCTCTCTATGCCATGTGTCATAGAACATCTGAGGAATGCAAAGATGAATGTAGAGACCTTTTTTAAAGGATCTATAATAAGTACATAATTAAGATACAAAATGAACTAAAACGGTACAATAAACAATATAGCAGAAATTTGCACAAAATCTCATAAATGAAAAAAGGGAATATTTAATTCCAATGGTGTCACAAGGGAATAGGATAAAACTTCCTAAGGCTTAACCCTAATTTGCATCTTGATTACCTAGAAAAAATTAAATTGTTCTCTAGAGGAAAGAAAATGAAAAGGACATTAGGACATACGTATAGGACAATGAAAATTATGAGATAGGGGTCAGGGATATGGCTCAAGTGGTAGATCATATGCCTAGCATGTAAGAGATCCTTGGTTTGTTTCTGGCTCTGCATGCCTAACCCTTTATCACTATTGTGTTGGCCCTTGGAACCCCTAGCAGCAAAGAACTGAATGCCACACCACAGCACACTAAACTCAGGTGTATGATGTAAGCGTAGCATCTCTGGATGTAGACTGGCTTATCACCCATATCACAATACTGGATTCACCTCATAAAACCTAAAATAAAAAGAATTAAATCAAAATAGCTGAAGTAAGGTATTTTTAATGCCAAACATCCTGATATAACTAGAAATAGAACAGTTGATTTTGCATGGTGTGTTATTTGTACTATAGTGTCTGAAAGATATAAGCAAACAAAAAAATGGTGCAATTGCAAAAGGATCATTAAGACATTTTAACTCCACCATGTAAAATATTGTGAATACTTTAGTATTATTAAGTTTAAATATAATAAACAGATTTTTTTCTTTTGGAAGCTAGATCTTTTGGTATGATTGGAAGAACTGGAGAGTTGAAGCCTCTGTAGGATATATGCATTTATAAATAATTATTAAGAGAATAATGCATACGCTGTCTGAGCTCATGTGCCGCTTTTAGCCTATGTGGCCTAGAAGGTGTCGCCAGAGCACATGTGTCACCTGCAGCTCCCCTCTTGACATGTGTAATCTCTCTCTTTCTCTCTTCTCCTTCCTCAAAACCTCCAAAATAAAATCTGGTTTACTTCACTGCTTGTCTCCTCCTGAAATTCTTCTTCAGAAAGGCAAAAAAAGAGCGAATAATAGTAATATTTATTTTATTTTATATTAATTTCATTATACCACCATGAATATACAATTACAAAACTGTTCATGATTTGGTTTCAGTCATACAGTGTTCCAGCACCCATTCCTCCACCAGTGCACATTTCCCACCACCAATGTCCCCAATTCCCTTTAGCCTCTCCCAGCCTGCCTCTATGGCAGGCACTTTCTCCCTCCCGCCCCCTCTCTTTCTCTCTTTCTTCTCTTACACATTGTGCCTTGAGGCAAAGTTATATACATGAGAACAATAGTAATATTAAATATCAGTGTGGGGCCTGAGTGATAGTTCAGCAGGTAGGGTGTTTGCCTCACACCACAGCCAACCTGGGTTTGATACCCGGCAGCCCATATGGTCCCCAAGCACCGCCAGGAGTAATTGCTGAGCAAAGAGCCAGGAGTAACCCCTGAGTGTTGCCAGGTGTGACCCAAAAAAGCAGAAAAAAAAAATCAGTGATAATTTAGAGAATGTAGTCAAGCAAGAGAAAAACTCACAGACAAAAGTTATTAGAATTAGAATTAATGAGGATTAAAGATTTAAGACACATCTTTATATTTTTAATTGGGTTGGTAACTTGCCAATTGCAGTGAGATTATTAACTAAAAATTATATATAGAATAAATTTAAGACTATACACTCATGTTCACTTGTTGAATTTAAGTGACAAATGTATTCCTAAAATAATAGTCTGGAAAAGTTGAGTTAATAGTTCTGAATTCAAGACAGCAGTATGAAGGAGAGCAAAATGGGATAAGCCAATGGAAGCGTATTTGGTATTTTTTAAAAAGGCTGACAGATATCCAGAATTTTTTTTTATCTATACACAAGTGATTTTGCTATTTTTATATAAAACAGAGTTGACTGAGACAGTTTAAACAAATTTGTAATTTACTGTCTCTGTCAAAACAACTGAGAATGTTTAGGACTGTTAAAGCCCAAGAGTCCCAAAACTCTATTCAGAAAATACATTTGCACTGCTTTGTTCATGGCAGCACTATTCAAAATAGCCAAAATCTGTAAACAACACAGTGTTTAAGGATAGAGGACCGGAAAAAGAAACTCTTGTACATATATAAAATATTCCATTATAATATATATTATAAATAATTATCAAGGGAATAGTGATATTATAAATAATTATATCGATAATTATCAATAATCATCAATAGAATTATCAAGAGAATAATATATATTATAAATAGTTATCAAGAGAATATATATTCCATTATATAATTAATATATAATATATAATTATTATATATTATATATTATAATTATTATAATTATAATGATATATAATTATATATGATTACATTATATATAATTATTCCATTATATATATCCATTATGTATATAAAATGGAATAGCACTTGGTTCTCAGAAAAGATGAAGTCATACAGTTTGCTGTTTCATGGATGGATGTGGACAGTGTTATGCTGAGTGAAGCTAAGAGATAAAGTTCAGACACAGAATGATCTCTCTTATATGCAGGATACACATAGCAGGGAAAACAGAAATGCCTAGATAACAAACAGGAAACTAGCTTCAGTAGGAAGCTTGCCACAGAGTGAGGGTGCTGGGGGGGGGGGTGGGCATTGGTATAATTATTTCAATGAGATTAATACCTCTGATTACAGATATGGTAAACTAGATAGACATTGTTCTACAGGCTACTGTCTTTAATATGGAATCTGTCTCTGCAGCCTCTATTTATCTCATGTGATAATTAATCCGTTGGGGTCTTCTAGTGGCTAGTATTTCTCAAAAAATAGGGTGTGTGGTGGGCACATATGAAACATTAGTTGATAAAGTGATACCTAGTTATAGCTAAACAGGATAAAACTGTGTAACCAAACATAGAGTTGTTGGTCAATTTCCATTACCATCATGATATATTAATATACTAATTTAGAAATATAGTAATGCTATAACTCCAAGAAGATTAAAATGTACCAGGGTTTCTTAAGGGCATTCACATAAATTATTTATCAGCTGTTCTTTTTGTGTTCTTAAACAGTCTTAAACAGGATATCCAATGGTGAATCTAGTAGACTTAGTGAAAAGCATTGTCACAAAGAAAAAAATGTTACAATCTAGCCTGTTTATTTAAAACACAATGCAGGAAAAAAATGCAGTAATTAAAAATGGTTTTAGATTCTTAAAATTATCCATTCCCAAGTGTTATGCTTTTAGAATAGCAATTTTTATACTACTTAAAACTGATTAATTATATAAGCGACACATTTTGTGTATTGCCTTTAATGTGTTTAACTGTGCTCTCTTACCCTGAGGCAGGTGTGCCAAAGCCACAATTTTTAAAATTGGATAAATGAATAAAACTAATCATTCAGGGGGGAAAGTTCAGCAAGATTGAAAATTTGCCAAGGAACTGCAATTCAGTTTCAGAGGAAATCAAGGAGTGGTGTGCATTTAATTAGGAGTGATAGGGAGCAACAACAATACAGCTGTTGACCAAAAGAGTCACTAGGGTCTCCAGAACTGAGGCAATCAAATACACACATATAGGTTAATGTGCCTGCCATGTTAAGACATTAAGGAAATTAGTTAATGAGCTTTCTGAATTTACTGCAATCATTTGTGTGCCTCAAGAAAGTTAAGACGAAAAGATCTGGAAAATTAACAAAAGTATTTAAAGACATTTTTAAAATTTTTTACAAGAATACAATTAAAAGTTCATATTTGGTTTGGACATACAGGTTCAGATATGCTTCATATGGAATTGGAAGAGGTAAAAGAAACAAAGAAGGACAGAAGAATGGGTGAAGGGTGAGGAGTAAATGGAAGAATATGAAAGAACTTGCTTGAAAGTAAATTTAACTCTCCAGAATATTGTTTAATGCTAAGTAGGAGGCAGATGGGAGTAATCAGCTGTGGGAATCCAAATAATTAATTGTATGAACAAAAAAGATGTATATATGTGGGTGGTCAATTTATTGTTCAATAAATTGATTATTCAATAAAATGAATTATTTTGCTCTGTAGGTGAAATTATACCACAATAGATTATACATTTGCAGATCTTGCTGTGAATTCAGTAGCAATTGCTTCTGAGAAAAACTTAGAAAAATAGTCTCATGTTATAACTAATTCAAATTCACTTAGCAAAAAGTCAGAACTTTCAGTCACTTACATAACATTATATTTATGACAGTTTGTACCATAGCTAGTAGTAGGTAGAATTAATGCTAATTCACTTTACTTCTTAGTTTCGGAAAATAAGCCTATGACCTCCAAATGATTTTATTGATAAAATGATGGGGAGTATTATTTGTATCCCATTTTAGGATGGTTGCTACAGATATCAAGAGATAAAGAACTCTCTTAATTGAAATGGGGGGAAACACTAACAGAACACAGTATTAGTTTATAGCAGTGATGATTTAATGATCCCATGTTCTCGGGTAGCCTGATTAGAACATATTCTTCAACTTCAACATAAGAGGTTAACATGAAGCTGATTCAACTATTGAATTTGAAATTAGGAGATCCAGATTATGTTCTTGTCATTGATGGTTTTTCTCTTTATTTTTCTATTCAAAGTTATGTTTGAGATAACAAGAGCTCTTAGTGCCTTCAGACTCAGAAATCCCGAATTATTTCTCATTTTATCTTGTGTAAATTCTTTCAACAATGTTCTTTGTAATTACTGAAATGTATTGTAGAAAACAGAAAGTGGTGTACAGACCAATGTTATAAATCATTTTAGCTTTGTAATTTTCCATCTATTCACCTTCACTAGAATCTTTCTAAAGATTCAAATTACTAGGATAATTTCATTTTTGATCTGCAGATGTCCTATTAGCATTTGAGAGAGGGCCAGATTAGGCGATAATGAGTTATCTAAATTTTTTACATGTCTTAACTGCAATCTCTTATTTTAGTTTGCTTGTTTTAGGAACATACCCAGCAGTTCTCAGTCAGGACTTATTCCTGGTTATGAGCTCAGAGATCACACATGGTGGTGCTTGGGTTGAAACCTGGTTCTAACAACCATATGCAATGCAAGCACCCAACCTGCTACTACTCCTGCCCCTCACTCTTGAAATTTTTGAATGTAGTATTTATTGTCAATTCTTTTTGACAAATTGAATATATAACCTCACCACCATTTGGCCTTTAAGTTTCTGATGAGAAATCTGCTTATATTTTCAAGTTTCCTTGAGTGTCTTAAATTACCAATTGCTTCCCTCTTATATATTTCAAAATTTGGTTAGCTTTGTCTTTTAACATTTATATTATATATTAATTTATGCATATTTTTGAATTCATCTTACTTATAATTCATTATCATTTTACATTTAGCTAGAGATAGCTAAATGGGCTGACATGTGTGCTTTGCTTGTTAGACGACTGACTTCAATAGCCAGAACCACATGGTCTCCTAAAGCATTGCCAGGAGTGATTCCTGAGCACCAAACTGGTAATTGACCCTGGAAACCACCGAGTATGCACCAAAAACAAATTTAAAAAAATCTTTATATTAATGTCCCTCACCTATCAGGATCTTAACTATTATCTCTTCTTAATACCTTTTAAGTTGCTTCCCATTTCTTCCTCTCTTCTTTTTGAAACACCCACATTGGATATGTTAAACAGCTAGTAAGCATACCAGAAGTTTCTTAGATTTGTTTTTTTTTCAGTAATTTTTCAGTAATTTTGCTCATAGTTTTCAAGTACATTGATCCTTCCACCTGCTTCAATTTGCCCTTGAGTCCTTCAGTAGATTTTTTAATATATTTCTGTATTTAAACACAGTTACCCCTTTAATTAATTAATTAGTTAATTAATTAATTTTGCTTTTTTGGGTCTCAGCGAAGCTCAGGGGCTACTCCTGGCTCTGCACTCAGGAATTACTCCTGGTGGTGCTTGGGGACCATATGGGATGCTGGGGATCGAACCTGTGCCAGCACAAGCCGGCCGCCTGCAAGGCAAACGCCCTTTCAGTAGATTTTTACATAAACTGAAATTTATTATATTTCAGTTTCCTTTTTAGATTATATATAGACATGGGACAGAGCTGCTACTTGCTCTCCCTGTGCCCAGCCGCTCATGAGGCGCCCAGGAGGCATGGCGGGTTCTAGCCCTGGTCTGCCACCCCAGCAGAGCCTCACAACAAGCCAGTAGACCCCCGCCCTCCATGGGGCCCGCCATTTTCCACATCCGGACTTCCTTCTCATCACAACTCCACCCAGCAGACCAGACTATCACAGCCCACTCAGGGAGGGCCACTAGCAGCCACCTGGTTCATCAATAAATGCTTTATTTAGAGGTGACTACAACTGTATGCCACCCGCATGGCAAGCCTGGCAAGCTGTTCGTGTAGTATTTGATATGCCAAATACCAGTAACATTCATATTAGGTCAGTCCCGTGACCCAATATAATGGTTTGAGGCTCTTTATGTTCCTGGAGCAAGCGGATGCCTTTGGGTTCTACTAGCTTGAGACAGGACATATGGAGATATTACTGGTGCCTGCTCTAGCAAATAGATGATTAACGGGAAGATAGTGATCTATATATTTATATTTTCAGTTGTTCATACATAATTTTCTTTGTAGTTTCATATTTCCTATCCATAACTTTATGCATTGTATGATGTCTTTCCTTTTACTTTTTAAATGCCTTCAAGTTAGTTAGTTATTTTAATATTTTTGTTTAAGAGGTTAGTAATGATGTCTTGATACTTTCTTATCTTTTCTATGAATGAAATTAAGTTTTCTAGTTCTTTGTGAATTGTGTGTCTTATTGTGGAGAATTAGATATTTAATCTAATAATGCAATGTGGTTACTCTAGGGAGCACATTATCCCCATTCCCCAGGATCTCTAAGGTTTTTGATTGTTTTTTGTTTGTGTTTCTTGTGGTTTTTTAAAGATATTCTTGATAATTGTAGACTTTCTGGTGCTAAGTCTCAACAGATACTTCCCTTTATCTTTCCTTTATTTTTAATGATTTTACATGATCTTCTGTAGTTTGAAATGCTATGAATAATTATTTCTCATGCACATGATTTCAACACACACATATTACCAGTACACCACCCCTAAGGGCCCATCATTTCTTCATCACCTAAGAAACTTAAGACTCCTCTCTCCTAAGCATCCCCTCTAGTCATTTGTGTGGATCCGTTCTCCCATTATGTGCCTTTGAACCTTTTGTTGCTACCTTGCTGTGTATCTTTAAGGAACACTATGCAGCTCTAAGAAAGAACAAAATCATGCAATTTTCAGCAACATGGATGGAACTAGAGGATGACATGCTGAGTGAGGTCAGTCTTACAAAAGGGGATAGATACTGAATGATTTCTCTCATATGTGGGACTTTAGATACACATCAAGATGGCAACTAAATAATATTCTTTTAATTCCTCTGCCTTCTCTGGGACGATGCAGTATCATCTTGATTTTCTGTCTGTGTGGTCGTTATTGAGTGAACTGCCTAAGTTCAGTGTATAGATTCCAAAAATAAAATATAGGAAAAAACTAAAGAAAATTGATATAAGTATATGGTGGCCTATTCCTATTCCTTGAGAGTTCTCATTCCAGTGTATATCTCTGGGTCTCTGATCTGCTGCTGTCAACTGTAATGAGTACCTCTTGCTGAGACATGCTGCTCTATAGTCTATCATTGGGCTTCAAGAACTATAGCCCAGTGGCTTCCTGTCACTGCAGCCTTACCTGTGCTTTGGCCACATGTAGAATCCAAGAGGAAGTAACCTTGTTAAAGTTCCCTTTATCTCTTACTATTCTCCTCCTCCAGTCATTCATATCTTTGCTATGGGTGAGATTTAAAAGTACTGATTGAATTATGGACTATCCGTGGCCCTCCGTCCACTTCCATGATACTCTACTATGTAAGTCTACTAAGAGTTGCAAACTTACAGTAGATTTCAGAGTTTCCACAGTTACATTTAATAGTCTCCACCAGTAAAATTATGATGTGAGTGATGTGGTACCTATACCACCATCTCTCTGGACATTTTCCATCCAGAAAAGTTTTGGCATTGAAGCCCCCTATTTTTTCCATATCAAAACTAAAAACTTTGTGTCTTAAAATACATTGCAATCAATAAAAAACCCTATAGAAAATTAGATATTTGCAGATGCTATATATAAAACCAAAAGTACACTATATAATATGTAAATAACTTTAATAATGTAGCAATAAAATTAAACTATAACAATCAAAAGCAGTTCTACCTGTAAGAATATTTTTAGGGAGCATAAAATAGATAACAGGAAGGAGATGTGAAATTATGAGCACAAATGGACATTTTCAAAAGTTTTATTTTTTTTTATTGAACCACCATGCAATATACAATTACAAAGTCGTTCATGATGGTTTTCAGTCGTAGTGTTCAAACACCCATCCAACACCAGTGCATACTTCCCAATGCAATAGTCACCCTACTGCCTTCCCTCTATGGCAGGCACTTTCTCTCTCTATCTTTCTCCCTCTCTCTCTCTCACTCTCACTGTCTGTCTGCTTCTCTCTCCTTCTCCCCACATTGTGTTTTCCAATACTGACATGTATATTCCTTTTAGCTACTTACATACTTACAATACTAAGTTCTACTCTAGCATTATTTTTTCCAGCTATTATTGTCAAAGTGGTCCTTTCTCTATCTTACTTAACTCTGCCCAAACACACTTATGGTAGATTCCAATCATTGACAAGATATCCTGGTCCCTGTTTTTCCTGGCCTTGTATATTAGCCTCATACTATATTTTATATCCCAACAAATTAATACAGTTATTCTATATTTGTCCTTCGCCTCTGACTCACTTCACTCAGCAAGATACTATCCGCATCCTTCCATTTATAGGAAAACTTCATTGCTTCATTTTTCCCAATGGCTGCATAATATATTTCATTGTGTAGATATACCATAGGTTCTTTACCAGTCATCTGTTCTCGGGCATTCAGGTTGTTTCCAGATTCTGGCTATTGTGAATAGTGCTGCAATTAACAGAATTGCAGATAGTGTTTCTGCTAAGAGTTTTTGTCCCCAAGGGTATATTCCCAGAAGTGGCACTGCTGGTCAAATGGGAGCTCAATTTCTAGTTTTTTGATGAGTGTTCATATTGTTTTCCAAGAAGATTTGACCGGTCAGCAATTCCACCAACAGTGAATGAGAGTCCCTTTTTCCCTGCATACATGCTAGCACTGGTTATTTTTGTTTTTTTTGGATGTGTGCCAGTCTTGTGGTTTGAGATGTTATCTCACTGTTGTGTTAATTTGTGTCTCTCTGATGATTAATGATAAAGCATATTTTTTTCATATGCCTTTTGGCCACTTAAACTTTTTCTTTAATGAAGTATCTATTCATTTATTCTTCCCATTTTTTGATATGATTTTATGCATTTTTCTTGTAAAGTTCTACCGATATATCTTGGATATTAACCCCTTTTCAGATTGGTATTGGGTAAACATTGTTTTCCAGACTTGGGGCTGTTTTTTTTATCTTGGTGACCACTTGTTTTTTGAAATGCAGAAGCTTTTAGTTTCATGTGGTCCTATGTGCTTATCTTTGCTTCTACTTGTTTGGTCTGTAGTGTTTCATCTTTGAAGATGCTTTTAGCTTACATGCTAAAGACATGTAAGGTAAAACATGGAGGATTCTGCCCTAAGTTTTCTTCTATATACCTTAAGAATTTAGGTCTTATGTTGAGGTCTTGAATCCATTCTGATCTATTTTGCATGGGGTTAGATTTTTGATTCATTTTTTTTTTGTATGTAGCTCCCAGTTTTCCCAGCACCACTTGTTAAAGAGGCTTTCCATGATCCCTTTCATATTTCTCTCCCCTTATCAAAATCTAAGTGATAGTACATTTGAGGGTGTTGTCAGGATGTTCAATTCTATTCTATTGATCTCTGGGTCTGTCTTTATTTCAACACCAAGCTGTTTTAATTACTACTGCTTTGTAGTACACTTTGAAGTTGGGGGAAATGATGCCTCTCATCTTTTTTCTAAGGACTGCTTTGGCTATTCTTGTGGTTTATTGTTCTATACTAATTTCAAGAGTGTTTAATCAATTTCTTTGAAAAATGTAAGGGAAATTCCTTTTTTTTTGCTTTTTTTTTTTTTTGGGTCATACCTGGCGACGCTCTGTGGTTACTCCTTGCTCTGCACTCAGGAATAACTCCTGGGGGTGCCCAGGGGACTATATGGGATGCCGGGATCAAACCTGGGCCAGCGCAGGCCGGCCATGTGCAAGACAAACGCCCTACCCGCTGGGCTATCGCCCCGGCCCTGTAATGGGAATTCTTATAGGGACCACATTGAATCTGTATAGTGCTTTAGGGAATATTGCCTTATTGACAGTGCTAATTCTCCCAATACATGTGCAGGGAATGTGTCTCCATTTTCTCAAGTCCTCTTTTATTTCTTGAAGTATCATTTTGTAGTTTTCTTTTGTACAAGTCCTTTATGCCCTTACTTAAGCTAATTCCAAGGTACTTGATTTTCAAGGCACAATTTTGAACAAGATTTTTTTTAAATATACCTTTCTTATCTTTTGTTATTTGCATAAAGGAAAGCCATGGACTTTTGAGACTTGATTTTGTACCTGCCACTCTACTATATATATTTATTGTTTTGAGGAGTTTTTTGGAAACTTTAGGGTTCTTTCAGTAACATGTCATATACAAATAGTGAGAGCTTGAACTCATCCTTTCCTATCTGGATGTTAATAGTATCTTTTTCATCCCTAACTACTATGACAAGTCACTTGATCACTTGATCACTTGAATCCCGTTATTCATCGATTTGCTCGAGCGGGCACCAGTAACATTTCCATTGGACCCTATCATGTGCCAATGTAGCCCAATGGCATCTGGTTGATTCACGAATATGAAGAGCCTCAAAATGTTCCTTCAGGGTCTTTACAAGGAAGTCTGACCATATTGTAAGTGGGCGGCCAGGTGATCTTTTGACATCCCGTGGGATCCAGTCGGTAATGGCTCTAGTCCAGCGGTTGTCTCCCTAATTGCATTACATATCCAGCCCATCTGATTTTCGATGCCTTGGCAAACGAGATTCGCGCCCCTGACTCTGGAATAGCGACAGAGGTCAGAACTCCGATTCGTTCTTTCACTTGAGTGAGGCGTGATATTCCAAGCATTGCTCTTTTGATTCCTCTCTGGGAGACCCCGAATAGCATTCTCATCCTGCTTTCATAGGGCCCAGGTCTCTGAGGCATATGTTAATGCAGGGAGAATGGTGGAGTCAAAGAGATGTGCCCAGAGCCGGAGGTTCTTTGTCCTTTTAGCTATTTCTTCGATGCCTTTGAAGGCATTCCATGCTGCTCTCTTCCTCCTGCGCAGCTCAGATTTTAAGTCGCTCATCATGTTGATTTCTCGACCTAGGTACACATAACTGCTGCATTCAGAGATGTTTGTTCCATTGAGAGTGAATGGGGCCTCTGGAACTAGTTCATTCTTCAACTATGACAAGTACTTCCATAAAAAGTATTGACTAGAAGTGGTGAGAGTGGGAATCCTTGTCTTGTCCTCGATCATAGAGGGAATGCTTTTAGTTTTTCTCATTGAGGATAATGCTTGCTTTGGGGTTGTGGTAGTTGACTTTTACATATTGAGTAAAGTTCTTTCAACTCCCATTTTCTGTAGATTTTTTATCATGAATATGCTGAATCTAGGCAAAATGTTTTCTCTGCATCTATTGATATGATCATATTATTTTTATTGATATTTTTATCAATAAAATATCATTTTTATTTTTATTGATATGACATATTTTGCATCCCTGTGATGAATCCTACTTACTTATAGTGTATAATAGTTTTGATGAGTTGTTATATTCTATTTGCTAGTAATTTGTTGAAGAGTTTTGCTTTTGTGTTCATCAAGGATATCGCTCGTATTTGTCTTGCTTTTTTTTTGTTGTCGTTGTGTCTATCTGCTTTTGGTATCAGGGTGTATGTGCCTCATACAAACTCTTTGGAACTGTTTCTGTTTCTTCAATTTCCTGGAAAACCTGGAAAAGGACTGACAATAGGTCCTCTTTAAAGGCTTAGAAAAATTCACTATTGAATCAATCTAGACATGGGCTTTAATTTGGGGGGAAATGTTGAATACCATTTTAATTTCCTTGAGAGCAATAGGCCTGTTCAGGTATTCCAAGTCTCCTTTTCTCAGCCTTGGGAGATGAGTGGAATTCAGAAATTCATCCATTTTTTTCTAGTTTCTCTTATTTTGTGACATACAGACTCTCAAAGTAATTGCTGATGATCCTTTTTAATTTCCATCATTTTTTATGTACCCCTTTTTATTTCTGATTCATTTTAAGAGTTTGCTATTTTGTGAGGCTTGTGAGCAGCTTGTCAATCTTTTTTTTTTTTTTCAAAAAAACATATCTTGGTTTTATTGATATTTTGGATTGTTTTTTTTTTGATTCCAGCTCATTGATTACTTTTCTAAGTTTTATTATTTCCTTCCTCCTGCCTGAGTTGAGCTCCTTTTATTGGTCATTTTCTAAGATCTTAAGCTGTGAAGTCAAAGTATTTATGTAGTTCCTTTCTTCTTTTGTGATGAATGTTTGCAAAGATATAAACTTTCCTCTTAACATTGCATTAGTTGCTTCCTAGAAGTTTGAGGTATCATGTGTCCTCATTCCCATTTGTTTCAGGAATCTTTTTATTTTTTCTTTGATTTCCTCTATTATCCACTGGATGTTCAGTAGTGAGCTGTTTAATTTCTAGGTGTTTGATTTGATTCTCCCTTTCTGTGTCTGATTAACTTCTATTTTCAGTGCATCATGGTCTGAAAGAATAATTGATGCAATTCCTATCTTAGATTTTATTGCTGTGTTTTGTGGTCCAACATGTGATCTACTTTGGAGAATGTCCCATGTGCACTTAGCAAAAATGTGTATTTGCCTTTTTGGTGGGTGAAAAGTCCCAAAAAGTATCTGCTAACCCTCTTCTTTCCATTTCTTCCTTCAAATCTAAAATTTCCTTGCTGAGATTCAGTCTCATTAGTCTATCAAGTGGAGACAAGGCAGAGCTAAAGTCTACACCTACAATTGTGTTGCTATAAATGACATCCTTGTAGTCCATTAGCAATTATATTAAGTTTTGCTGGCCCCTCACTGGTTACTTATATGTTTCAGAGTGTAATTTCCTCCTGATATACAAATCCCTTTATTATTAAGAAATGGTCTTCATTGTCACTTCTATCCTTTTCAGTCTGAAATCTATATTTTCATATAATAGTGTGGTTTCCCCAGCCTTTTTGGAGGGAGTTGTTTGCATAAAAAAATGTTTTCCAGGTTTTAACTTTGAATCTGTGTTTGCTCTGACTGTTTAATCCATTTTGCCACTCTATGTCTCCCTAATTGGTGCATTTAGACCACTAAGATTGAGGGCAATTATTGTCATGGGGTTTAATGCTATTTCTCTGTATAAGTGTGGTGTGTTTTTTTTTGGGGGGGTTGTCTTGTCTTACAGTAGCCCCTTCAGAACTTCCTTTAAAGTTGCTTTTGAATCTATCAAGTTCCTGAGCTGTTGTTTATTCATGAAGTTGTGTATCATTCTTTCAAATCTGAATAAGTCTAGCCATGTAAAGTATTCTTGGTGAGACTTTCATTTATTGAGTTTTTTCTTTATATCACACCAGTCTTCAGGCTCACAGTGTTTCACCTGATAAGAGTGCTGTAAATCTAAAGGATTCTACTTTGTATAAAACTTCCTTCTTTTATATTACTGCCTGCAGTATTGAATATCTATGGCATTGATCCTTCTAATTAGAATATGTCTTGGAATATTTTTATTAGGGTCTCTTTTAGCTAGTTCCCTTCAGGATTCTTGGACTTTGTTGCTACATCATTCAGCTCTGGGAACTCTTCAGTAATGATGTCTTTAACTGTTCCTACCATATTTGGATTGCCTCTCTGAACCTCTGACTCTGATGATTCTTATATTGTTCCTCTTGAATTCATCCCAAAAGTTATCTTGCCTGCTGTTGAACTATTTTGAGGTCATTTTCCATCTTCCGTTGTTGCTTCAGAGCTTTCTGAAGTTCATCTTCAAACTCACTCATTCTGTCTTCAGCTGTTGTCTTTCTACCGTTGAGGTGCCATCGAATTTTTTATTTCATCTAAAATTTTTATTAATGACACTCCTGTATTTTATTGGCTATTCATTTCACTCTTTCTTTCAAATCCACCTGTATTTTACTGGATATCCATTACACTGTTTCTTTGAGCTCATTAAATATACTCTCCATTTGATCTCTCAATTCTTTGTCAGACTATGTACTTAGATATTCCTTATTGTTGAGGCTTTGGTGACCTTTATCCACTCCTGGTGGTGGAAATCTGCATTTTTATCCCATGATGCCATTCTAGTCTGAAAGTCATGCCCCTTCTGTAGTTCTACTTGGACAGAGAGGGGCCTTGCATTGGCACCATCCTGAGGTCACAATTTCAGTCCCATTGCCGATTATTCACACTTTTAAGAACAGTAGATGTTCATTCTTGCCTAGGCATTTTATCTGAGCACCTAAGGCTGAGCAGAGGACTTTTTCTTTGCTGTCACTTGCACTGCCTGGGAATCCCTTGGAAGTATTTTTTGTGTATTTATAGGAAGTTGTGGACTTGTAAAGAAATATGGGGTTATGAATGGAGTGTAGTCACAATGGTGACTTCTCTATCATAGCTTCCATCTCCCCACTAGCACTTGTGGCAAGCTTCCAACCATGGGCCATTCCTTCTGGTCCTTTTTTCTACTATCCTTGAGTATTAGTCTCATGGTATTTTTTATATCCCAGAAATGAATCAGGCATTATGTCTACCCCTCTCCTTCTGACTCATTTTGCTCATCATAATAGTCTCTATGCCTATCAATTATAAGCATATTTCATGGCTTAATTTTCCCCAGTGGCTAGATAGCATTCTAGTGTGTGTATACACACACACACACATATATATATATATATATATATAATTTATATATATGTATGAATGTATGTATATATGTATATATATACATACCTATATATACATATATATATATACACCAGATTGTTTTTATCCAGTCATCTATTCTCAGGCACTAAAAATACTCTTAAGGACATAGTTATGGTGAATTAATGATTTTTTTCATAATATGAAACAATTCTAGTTATAATCACAATGTTATGATTATGCAAGTGGATTTAATCTGTGAGTATACATATTTTTAGCTAAAAGTTCAAATTAAATATTCACATTTTATTAATAATATTGAATATTATCCATTGTACATAAATAATTTGAGTAACAAACATAAAACATTACCTTCTAAATGTTTACTTTTTAATTTCTCCTTTGCAATGTTGGCATTTTATGCTTTCAACTGGAAATTGTTGGCTGGGAAGGGGAGATGGAGGAAGTTGTTTTGTACATTTTATAATGTTTAGTACTATTCCTAGACTCTGCCACCACATGCCATAGCACTGCACAGCCTATGATCCCATTCTCACCCACTTGTAATAATCAAAATTCTCTTCAGACACTCCCAGTAGTTACTTTGTGACAGACGATAGCCTAAGGAAAAATAGTAATGATATGGGAAACTAAGAATGCTTTTATAAGTGCTACAACTAATACTTTCTAAGCATTAGTGGAGGGGAGACCCTGACGTGAGGGGGAGACCCTGAGCTGCATGGGAAGTCCATGACCTGAAGCCCGCCAGCTCCCTGGGGTTGAGCAGGACTGATGGCAGAGGCTGACCAGCTCGTGGAGACTGATGGTGGAGGCTGACCAGCTCCTTCAGAGCCAGCTCCAGGAGACAGAGGGCACAAGTTCAGGGATGCCCACAGGCCCCCTCACTTTCTCCAGGTGAACAGGCACTGGACCAGTTCTGGGGCTGCAGGAGCTGAACAGAACAGGGTTAATAAAGTCTTTGGAAGGTGGAATTGCTGCTCCATCCACTGGGCTCCCTAAAACCTCACTGAGATCTGCATTTCTCAAGCCATATTTGCTTTTCACTAATGCTTTTATGAGTGCTACAACTCCTGCCAGACCCCTTCCCTGGTACATTCCCTGTATCCCAGTTTCTGCAAGTATTGATTCTCATAGCTCAAAGTTTTGCCTTGTCTGGATAATTGTTTTAACCAAACAGGAGTCACCATGTCTGTATGATTTTTCATCATCACCTCTGTATAATAAAGAATTCTATAGCCTGTGTGTGACTGAGAGGAGAGTGAGGCTAAAACTGACATAAGCTACTGTGATTATTTAACTTTATTCCCACCCATTTGTTTGTTCCCTGGCCATCTCCTGAAAACCTACTTTGACCAAGTTCCATGTGCAAATTCCTTTCTATTCACTTTATAGGGATATATTCAAGAGATAATGATAGCAGCATTGTTTTTTGCTTGTCACTGCTTTTGTGGAAGGAAAGAGATAATGGAAACAATTGCTAAATTTTGGGAGCACCGATTTTACACATTTTTATGTAAAGTGTATATATACTAATATATATATACATACATATATATGTATATATATATATATATATATATATATATATATATATATATTTGTATGTCAGACTGTCAGACATGTGGCAGAGCTGCTACTGGCTCTCACTGTGCCCAGCCACTCATGAGGTGCCTGGGAGGGATGGCAGGTTCTAGCCCTGGCCTGCCACCCCAGCAGAGCCTCACAACAAGCCAGATGACCCCCCACTCCATGAGGACTTCCATTTTCCACATCCGGACTTCCCCCTTCGTCAGAACTCCACCCAGTAAACTAGTCTATCACAGCCCGGCTCTCGGCGGCTTGCTGCCGCGCCGGTTCATCAATAAATGCTGGATTTTGAAATGACTACAAGAGTATGCTACCCGCACGGCAGAACCTGGCAAGCTACCCATGTTGTATTTGATATGCCAAAAACCAGTAACAGTTACAGACCTCATTCCCATGACCTGGTGGAATGGTTTGAGACTCTTTATGTTCCTGGAGCAAGCAGGTGCCCTTGGGTTCTACTTGCATGAGACAGGTCATATGGAGATGTTACTGGTGCCCACTCAAGCAAATCGACGATGAATGGGAAGACAGTGATACAGTGATATATATTTGTTTGTATATATATATATATATATATATACACACAAAAATGTATAAAAAGTGGTGTTCCCAAAATCTAGCAATTGTTTCTATCATCTCTTTCCTACCACAAAAGCAGAGACTGTAAAGGACACAATGCTGCTATCATTATGTATGTATATATAATATACATATATATTTATAATGTATACACATATTTTATAATATGTATATTTTATACATTAAAATATGCATATTATATAGTTTATACAGATGTTCTTTTATCCTTTTAGTAAGGCTATAATAAATATGTGAGATTTGCTGACAATAAACTGAGAGTAAAATTAAATGCAGCTTGCCAAATGTCATATAGAGTGAACAAGTGAATCCAAGCTCTAGTTTTGGAGTTATTTTTAACATTCTACACTGACACATATTTATTTTCATTCAGTTGTTCTAAAAACAAATAAACTCTTATTCTCAAGAATTCAATTTTGATGAATATACAAGCAAAATATTGAATTTGTAGGAAATGTTAATATACTAGTAAAATATATATTCCTCTTGCTTCTGAATATATGCAGCAGCATTAGATATCAAGAAAACACAAACATCTAACTACTAAAGACAAGCAAAAAGAATTTTAAAAATGCTAATAAGTCTATATTGCTAAGTCTGGTAAATCTGTTACTATAGTAGAATAATTATACTGAAAATTAATAAATATTTTAAACAGTGCTTTGTGATTTAAAGAAAACATTTATTTACTGTTTAAGGGAAATAATGTTTACCATTTACCAGGATATAAATTTAAAGATAAATTCATTACATATGACAGATAGAATTCTATACTACTGGCTGAGGTCTGTAAAAAATATATTAAACTAGACAGTTTTATATTAACCCTCAATGAAACCTGTCGGGGATGCTGCTGGGGTCCCCAACAGTGCTGGAAAGCGAGTTCCCTTCTACCTCGGAAGCCGGCGGGAATGGATTAAGACTCAGAAATCTGATGCAGTTTTAAAAGAGCTTTACTATCACAGGTTCCGATATACAATCCAAGAGCAGGGAAAACCTCCGGACTCTGGGTTCCCAGCTAGGCCCTAGCCAGGTGTAGGCCAAGATGGCTGCCACTACGTGTTGAGGCCCAACAGAGAATGGAGAGGAGAAGCAAAACGCCAAGGGACGCTGAAATGGCAAAAGGGAGAAAAAAAAGAAGGACTTCTTTCTTCTTGCAGCTTATTTTATAGCTAGAAATCGCCCCAAACTCCCCAGCCCAGCCCATTCTGGGCTGGGCTATCTAGAGATGAAAATAGGAAAATAGCTCTATAGAAATGTAGCAACTTCAGGAGACCAGCTGGCTGTTTACAAGGACCCAGAGCAATTCAAAGCCTCCTAGCAGAGCTGGGAGGAGCTATAAGCTAAATGTAACTTCCCCTGGCAAGAAGGGTTAAATGCCCTCAGGTAATTTCTCCCAGCACCTCACCTAATGTCTTGAGCCAAGATCTGCCTGGAAATGCCTTTATAGGGTAGAGAAGGGGGTGTTAGAGATGGCATGTCTCTGTACCAAAGACTATACTAATGCCAGTTAAATATTTCTCCAAGCCTTCACAAGTCTTGTCTACTTCACGGTAGTTTTGTATTTTAGTTGCCTTTCAGTTATCAGAGACCCATGCTTGCTTGCTTGGAGGCAAACAGCATTTCTCTCTGGTCTAATTACTTAGAGATCCAACGTGGTCAGGCAAATATGCTGGTAAGATCTAGCTAGTCCCATGATGATTGTGGTAGCATGAGAGAATATTTATACCAGCCAGTATAGAATACATGGTCAGATTAGACTGCCACATTTAGACTACCCCATATCTATGAAGTGGCCTGCAGGAGGTAATCCAGGGCAGATGCAGAGGCCTAGGTTTTTAGGTGTCCTGCAACAGAAACATAAAGGTAAAACATTGTATATCAATTTAGTAAAGACTTCTCAGCAGAAATTTTGATAATATGACCTAGAAGGGCAGTTGTCTGATAATATAGCTTGTCATAAAAATAACCCATTTCCCATGTAATAAAAATACCTTTCCTTTTTTCCTCCCCCCTTCTTTTGGGTAGGACTCCTCTATGGTAGGATCCTCTTGGACAGCAGACTTGGGGTCTTGTGTAGAGTCTAAGTTCTGACCAGAGATAGAGTTCTTTCATTAGATTGGTTTGCGGTATTAGAGCTTTTGTACTATTAAAAGCCTTTTTTAGAACTGTGCCGGACTCTTGAGTTTTCATCCGTTCCCCTTGCGGCCTCAGAGGTAGAAAAGAACTTCTGCCCTGATACTGTTGGGGACCCCAGCGGTTCCCCAACACATGAGGACCACCATTTTCAGCATCCAGACTCCACTGCTTGTCAGAGCTCTACCCAAGAGAAAAGCCGATCTCTCCCCTTTGAGGTTCATCAGTAAATGCACAGATGAGAGCCTACTACTGAAAGTATACCACCCACATGGCAGAGCCTGGCAAGCTACCCATGTCATATGTGAGATGCCAAAAACCAGTAATTATAGACCTCATTCCCATGACCTGAAGGAATGATTTGAGTATCTTTATGTTCCTGGAGAGAGTAGATGCTCTTGTCACTAGCATGTGACAGGACGTATGGAGATGTTACTGGTGCGTGCTCGAGCAAATTGATGAACAACGGGAAGACAAGTGACAAGTGAAGTGAAAAATAACCCTGACAACAGTAAAGGAACAAGTGAAGTAAGTCATTTATATGTGCTACTAGATATTTTTGGAAAAATTTGTGTCAAGTTATGGGTGGCAGGAAATTTATCATCAAGTTCTCTGATGACTTTTTTGTTTCATAACAATGAATCCATATACTTCATTCTTTACTTAAACATCAACAACATTGAGAAAGTGTTCTGTGTTTGTGTACATTCATAGGTGTGTGCATGAATGGCATTATTTTTTATTCAGATAACAATTGAAAATCTATTAGGAAAGAGGAAATGAATTATAGAAAGGAAGGAAGAAAGAGGAGAGAGAGAAAAAGAAGAGAAAGATAAAGGAAGGTAAAATGATGACAAAATTAGTATTGTGTCTATTTTCTAAGTATGAAGCTGAAGCTTAAAGGGAGTGATCAACATCTACAAGAACACAGAGCCATTAAGAGGCAGAGGATGATCCTAGCCCCAGTTCTCTTAATCTAAAGTATACTCATAGAATACTGAGTTTTCTGAAGGGAACACAGAAGAATTAGTGGAAATTTAAAGTTAACTAGGTTTTAGGGTCATTTCTCCCACTTTGTACAAATGAGATACATTTTGGAAAAGGGTTTAATTCATGCCAGAAATCATTATAGTAAGAAATATGATCAGCAAAGATAAGTAATAGTTATCAAGCTCTTGAAGTCTACACATTATTTTAAGAACCTTACAGATGTTAATTATTTTAATCTTCATAACAGTGCTCAAAAGGAAGTCTCACTATTTTATGAGAGCCTAAGCCTCTGAGACTTTAACAACAAAGATCAGTTTCTATTTTCCTCTTCCTCATTGCCCTTTATCCCTCACTTTCTACTCATCTAGGTGAGGCATTATTGCCCCAGAGTTCAGTGATAGAGATTTTGGGGTCATAGAAATGAATTTTTGCGGCCTCTGTCTGCTAGTCTGTCACATAGACACTATCCGCACTTCCAACTTCAAAATGTCAACCCTGAGCACATTAGAATAACCCTGGTGGTCCTTCACATTCCTTTCTGAAGTGGAACTTGAAACACAGCATTTTTAGAGCCCAAAGGCATTATACCTCCTATATGAGCTCTCAATCAAGTTTTCCTAAGGAAAGAGTATTATTACCCCAAGGAGTTTTTGTGCACAGCTAGTCATTAAACTAAAATTAAATCTAAATGCTGATGCCTGCATGAGTGCCAGACTGTGCTTAAAGGTAGCACTGATTACCTGAAGTTGTAACAACATCAATTCATTTTTCATATTTAAGAAAACAATAGCCTTTGACCTTTGGTACCTTCTGTAGTCATGTCTTCCTTACATCTCACTATATATGCCTGGTTATTACTATACCTCTTTGACCTTTATTTGGTCTCTTTTGTGCTTTAAGTCATTACCGGAGTCTGGGACGCTTGTTTCATAGAGCCTATAAAGTCTATGAAGTCAATATGGAGTCTATTATATAGGCCTTCCCTTTGTAGCACTGTAGCACTTAATTTAATTAGATATCTCATTTGAGTTCCTGCTGAATCAATGTTTAGTCCCCTGTATCTATCCCTGGAACAACCTGAAACATCCACACATTAGTTAATGGCTTAATATTCACAGAAATGAGAGTTGAAAGCCTTACCATGCATTCATTCACTGCACTGTATCTAGATGCGTTATAAAAGTCTCCAGTTTGCCTACCAACTTTGTGTACTTCTCCAAGGTTCAAGTGGCAATTCCTTTTACCCAGTGATAAATTATGATGGAACAGAAGCAAGAGTGATCTTCAGCTGTGTCTCACTAATTTTGTTAGTAGAGCTTTTTCTCTAAGGCATTTTCAAATAGGGCCATTATCAATCTCCTCTCCTACCAAGGAACAGTGGCTATGTTGGGTGCAATGTCATCACTGGCAAAAATTTTACTTAATGGCACTATGAGCCTGGGAATGAGTGATAAAGAAAGGAGAAGGAAATGCAAAGAGTATTAGAGCAACCCCATTTGTTTACGTTTTGTGGGAATCATGTAATTGTATAGACATTTGCATTTATGTTCGGGAAAAATTATTTAAAGGCTAGAAAGATGTTCTTCAAATTCATACAGAAGAGCTGTAGGATTTGCTGACAAATTTTTAGATTTTGTAAAGAGCTACTAAAGTAAATATGATATATTTTAGTAATGAATGAGATATATAATAAAAATACTGACCTTAATATAAAATACATAGACATATGTGGTTTTAAAGAGATGTCACAGTGGGAAAGGTACTTGCCTTGCAAATGACTGAGATGGGTTCAATTCCCAGCCCTGAATGTTGTAGCCTGATCTCAATCAAAATTGAAATCTGAGAATAGAGCCAGGAGAAAGGCTTGTTTACACACACACACACACACACACACACACACACACACACACACAAACACACACAAATGCTCACAAACATTCATACATATCTATGAAATATGTTTTTAATGTACATTTTCACTTGATTTTTTCCAATTAAACTTTGAATATAATTTCATTTTTTTAAGATTTTCTTCAAAACAAATTTTATTATCTTATAATAATTTTATGATGAAATTTAATATAATTAATTTTAAGTATTTTATTATACCACCTTGAGATATACAAATAAAAAAGATATACAATTAAAAAGTTCATGTTTGGGTTTTGGTCATACAGTGTTCCAACACCCGTCCCTCCACCAGTGCCCATCTCCCACCACCAACATCCCCGGTTCCCTCCCCTTCCCCAGCCCACCTCCATGGCAGGTTCTTTATTTCTTTCCCTTTCTCTCTTTTTCTCTTTTCCTTCCCTTCCAGACTATGGATTACAGAACATACATTAAAAGGTTGTCATGTGTATCCTTTTGCCTCTATTTAATGCTCAGCTCTAGGTTGGCATTAGTACCCTCGACAATTATTAGCACCCTGTTCCATTTTCTGTCTTACCTAACCTCTGATTCCCACAAGTTTGTGATAATTTCCACCTTTGACCAGACCTCCTGATATATGTTTCACTTGACCTTGGATATTGGTATCATAATATGTACATATATATTTATGCCATGCAAATAAATGCAGTCATTCTGTATCTGTCTCTCTCCTTCTGGCTAATTTCGCTCAACATAATCTTCTCCATGTCCATCCATTTATAGGCAAATTTTATAACTTCATTTTTCCTAACAGCTGCATAGTATTCCATTGTGTAGATGTACCAAAGCTTCTTTATCCAGTCATCGATTTTCGGGCACTCTGGTTGCTTCCAGATTCTGGCTATTGTGAATAATGCTGCTATGAATATAAAAGTAGGGATGGTGTTTCCACTGCGTATTTTTGGTTTCCCAGAGTAGATTCCCAGGAGTGGTATGGCTGGGTCAAATGGGAGTTCAATTTCTAGTCTTTGGAGGAAAGTCCATATTGTTTTCCAGAAAGGCTGTACCAGCCAACATTCCACCACAACAATGGCAACAATGGATGAGTGTCCCCTTTTCCCCACATCCACGCCAGCACTTGTTGTTCCTGCTCTTTTGAATATGTGCCAGTCTCTGTGGTGTAAAGTAGTATCTACGGCCATACCACCCTGAACGCACCTGATATCATCTATAATTTCATTTTAAAAGTAAATTTGCTAAATTCTATTTATGTATAAACTATCATGTTTAGTAT
This sequence comes from Cryptotis parvus, assembly GCA_021461705.1. Lineage (NCBI taxonomy): Eukaryota > Metazoa > Chordata > Mammalia > Eulipotyphla > Soricidae > Cryptotis > Cryptotis parvus. The sequence goes on along the minus strand of JAJIBD010025501.1, from coordinate 143,943 downwards.
TTATCTTTAATTATTCTCTACTGAGTTTTTAAATATTATATTTTTATAATAATGGGTACATGTTATCATTGAAGTTTAAATTATTCAATTTCATGTCAAACTATAATTTAAATACAGAAGAAATCATGCCTTATGATTTTGAATTGGAACTCATGGTGCGCTCAGTGGTAGAGAACTTGCCTTGCCTGGATGATTCCCTGAGTTCTATTCCCAGAACTCACCACATTTTTAACAGTAGTTCAACCATTTCTGTCATAATTTACATACATGATCTGTAAAAAGTACCTTCCCTGTATATATTTGAAACTATAGAAACCATTAGGAATCTATTCATGGTAATTCCACCATGCAGCGCTATAATATTGTCCACATCTGTGATTTCCTGAAGCTGAGTACACAGAAATCTTGGTAGAAAGATAGGCTTTGCCACCCTGTCATTCACCCTAATCTCATGCATTAAGTGGGTTTTATTATAATTTTATTTGGAGGCTTTATGTGTTCCATATCTTTTAATAATTTGATATTATTCTCCTTAATGTATATTTTGGATTTTGTGTGAGAATATATATACAGTTCTGATTTGTACATCTCTTTCTGTTGCTATCACCCTAGCATCTAGCAAACTATGCATATTAAATAATAACTTTCTATTTATAGTAAAAAAATGATTGTTTCTTTCTCTTTCTTTCTGTTTCTCTATTTCTCTCTTTCCTCCTATACATCGTGTCTTGCCATACAGATATTTGTGATTTATCATGTAAGTCTCAATGTGTACATTCAATGATGAGTTCTAGCCGGACATTGCCATTCCCCATTCCCCATCAGCCACCCCAATTTGTTACACCTACAATGATCATTACATTGTATATATGTGCAAGATCCTGGGAAGGACTAGTACTAAACTTTATTAGGTGCCTGCTATAGAGGCAGGCTGGGGTTGGGTTGGAGGGAGTGTAGGGACATTGGTTATGGGAATGGGGCAATGGTGAGGGATGAGTGCTGGAACACTGTATGATGGAGATCCAATTATGAACATCTTTGTAATTGTATAATTACAGTGGTATAATAATTTTTTAAAAAGATGGTTTTACTTTATCGGAAAATACTATATGCAAAAATGTACCTCAAAATGTTACTTTTAATATTAAAGTAATACATGTTAAGATTATATTGAAACTTTATTTTTTTTTAATATTTCATTATATCATCGTGAGAGATACAATTACAAAGATGTTCATGTTTGGGTTTCGGTCATACAGTGTTCCAGCACCCATCCCTCCACCAGTGCCCATTTCCCACCACCAATGTCCCCGATTCCCTCCCTCTCTCTTAGCCTGCCTCTATGGCAGGTTCTTTATCTCTTTTCTTACTTTCTCTTTATCTCTCCCTCTCTCTTCCTTCTCTTACACATTGTGGATTGCAATACATACATTTAGAGGTTATCTTGTGTATCTTTTTGCCAGTATTCAATGCTATTGAAACTTACTTTGTGAGATCTCTTATCATTAACAGAACTTTATAAATAATTAGACAAAAATAATGATGGTCTCTGAAGTTACACATTTAGTATTAACAATATTTAAACCTATATTTGGGGATCCATAGAGATGGTTCAATGTGCACTGACTATATGTTTTGCCTGCTAAAGCCCCAGGTTATTCCCTGAACCATATCACATGGTTCCTGAAACATCACCAGATGTGACCTCACCCTCCACCCCAGATACAAATCTAATTATTTTTCTTGTACCACTGTCTAGTATATTTCAAAATAAATATTCTTTGAGAAAATTATTAATTCAATGATGCAAATGTCTCCATGCCAAACATCTTTCTGTTCTTACTCTTATTACATAGACTATATTCAGTTATAAGAAATTAGAGGTAGTTCAGATATAAGGAGGAAGGAAACGAATAATGCAAATCAATTTGCATGGACTTTTTTCCTTATTTTGATGTTCTGTAATCACCAAGATCAAATATATCTTTGCACGTTTTCCATGCCACCAAACACTATATCCCACCAAGCTTTGTTTTAATTGCTTTCATTTAAGCCTGCTTCAATGAAAATCAAACAGAAAAGTATAGAGATCTTCGAAATCTAGATGAAATAAACCACTGGGCACTTCAAAAAATTTCATCTATGGAGAGATCATAGCAGGTAGGGCTCTTGTCTTGCTTGTGACATGGATTCAATTACTGGTACCATATATGTCCCTGAGCCCACCAGGAGTGATGCCTGAGTGCAGAGCCTAAGCATAGCTCTGTGTGGCTCAAGAACCAAAGCAAAACCCTAAAAAGGGCAAAGGTTCACAAAATTAATACATTTTTGTTCTTTGATGTAAATAAAGTAAAGCAAGTAGTAGGTATTTGTTGGACTTAAATCTAGATGAAATAAATATTTCATATTAAAATAGAATGATCCAGAATAACATTTCTTGAAAATACATATAAACAACTATTAAACCTTTCCAACATATAACTTTTACCCATTTAGATTCTTCCCATTTTTGCAAATCATATCTTCTTCAAAGTATTTTAGGAATGTATCCTGATAACATTTCACTCAAGTGGAATAAACTGCAATCATTTGGAAGAGAAAATTAGAATCAATTCAATAGACTGTAAATACAATATGAGAGAAATGACAGTTAAATGATTTAAATATATTTGATTCTTATACTGTTTAGCATATGAGATAACTTTATTTACTGGGCATTTAATAAAATAAATAAAATAATAAAATAAGCACTATTTACTATGCATTTAAACTATGCATATGTTAGCTCTAAGTTTAGAATTTATTTGAAATATTGGAAAGGATCATTTACTCTTTTCCTCAATTTGTAAATCGGAATTTCAATTACTCTTACACCACAGACTTTTTAGAATTATATGATATAATAGGTGTAATATTTTTGTATGATACTGAATATTTCACTTGATCACTTGAATCCCGTTATTCATCGATTTGCTTGAGCGGGCGCCAGTAACATTTCCATTGGACCCTATCACATGCCAATGTAGCCCAATGGCGTCTGGTTGATTCAACTGAATATTTAAATTGTTTTAATATAATTATTTTAAAATTTCTGTTACTGGAACAGAAACTTTAAAATAATTATTTTATATTAAATATTTTATTTAAAATATTTAAATATTTTATAAATAATATAACTAAACAAGAAATAGAAATAATATAACTAAAATTATAACTAATAATATAACTAAACAATAAAGTTTAAAAAATTGTACTAAACATACTACCATGCATTCATGATGTTGCTTTCTTTTTGTAAAAAGCTTTCCAAATTTAATGAATTGATATATGGACTGTAATATAAAAGAATCTACTATGGTTCTAGAAATGTTAGTATTTTACCATATGTAAGATTTTAAAAAATATTGAGCTACAGGGATAGCTGCCTAAACATCTAAGTTCTTTTTCCCCCTTACTAAATATGACATGTGCACAGCAAAGATCTCTAAGTAAAAAGAACTTACATTTTTTATTCATAAACATTTCCATTCGTATCAAATACTTCATAATCTCTTTTCAACACAATATAAAAAGGAGCAGTATGGGTTGTTTAACAAAAATCATGACATCGGATAGTGAATATTTATCATAAATATATGAAATACATAAATAAATTAATTTAGCTCTCTTTGGTACCTTAGTGAGAAAGTATGAGATGAAAACCCGAACTCTGAAGCCATCACATTTTGACTAATCTGGAGCCACATATAATTATATATATTATCCCTTACTGTTGTCAACATAAGCAAAATATTTCTGCACTTCAGATAGAAAAATTAGTTCCTCTTTTTTCTTTTGTATCTTTTCTTTTTAAAAAAATAGCCATACCCAGATTACTTTTGCTCTGTACTAAGGGATCATTTCTGAGGGTGCTTGCAAGACCCTATGTGTCATGAGAGATAGAATCAGGGTCAACCGAGTATAAGGCAAATGCACTAAACTATCTAGTGCAAGAACATTGTTTTTTCAAATATTTCAGAAACTATGAGGAACGAAACTGCTAAACTATTTGAGTATAGAGCCAGGGTTTCATAAATTTTGACAAACAGTTTACCTTTAATAGAAGAAATTTGCACTTGAAGTAGAAGAACAAAAATCTTTAAGTAGGCTTTTTAGTAATTTTGACAACCTAACTGACTAAAAGCCCTCAAATTTTGGAGATCTGAGTCAAGATGTACTCTAGTCAAGGGCAAAATATCTGCTTGAAATGAGAATATTTATGTTCATAAAATATGGTAGAACATTTCATGATCCAGAGCCCAGTTGTTAAAAGAATCTATTTAACAAAGGGTACTGGCATTGTACATTATAGACATTTTTGTATTTTGTTTTTAGCCCTCGATCCTCAAAGGAAAAAGTTTTTTCTCTTGAAGGAAAAAAAAAGAAACCTCTAGGAGAAATCACTCTTGCACCACGAAACATGTTTTTCTTTTATAATAACTACTGTCAAATTCCCCATTCTTATGAAATAATACATAAGGCTTATAAAATGCCTTCTGGTTTGGAAGCACAAGGAAGAACCAAGTTCATCCAATGCTTAGTGCAATTCACTTATCTCTTTTCCATTAAGTCTGTTTCTGTAGTTTTTATCTTGTCCATTTGTTTGGAACATATTTTTCTTTTTCTTTACTTTCCTGACTTTGTGTACTGGTTTCTTCAATTTGATAAAACAACCAACTCTCCTAGTCTTGATCTAGCAGTATCTTGATGGAGATGTATCACTATAAAGCAGCCAGCTTTTTAGTTGTCTCTAAAACCTTGTTTTTCCAAGTTAATTTATTTGTTCTTAGAGGCTTCCTGTAGTTGAAACTCTACCAAGATCTATCAATGCCCAAAAAGTAGAATCACAATCAACACTTAGATGCAGGCTATTTGGAGCCAGACCTTAAGGCAGCGTCTTTTTAGTTTGCATTTAGGTCTCTTTCAGGAAAAAACCTGAGAGATGGATGTTTTTTGTCCCTCCTTATTGCTCCCACTATACCCGGGAGCAATTGCTGTGGTGAATCCCCTAGAAACTCTATAAGGCTTTTTCTTTCTTTAAAGTTGCTCAACACATTATACAAACCCCACTGACTTTCAGACTTTGGTATTTTAGAGGTTATGCCTCAACTGGAAATCTTAAACATTGGTATGTTAAATATTGGGTATAAACCTTTCACTCCTTGAAGAGATGAGTTCCCTCCAAACTGTATACTGCTCTGTCAAGGATGGAATTCATTCATTCATTCATTCATTCATTCATTCATTCATGTTACACGATGGTCATTTATTATTTTTTTTTGCTTTTTTTTTGGGGGTCACACTTGGCAATGCTCAGGGGTTTCTCCTGGCTCTGCACTCAGGAATTACTCCTGGCGGTGCTCGGGAGACCATATGGGATGCCAAGAATCGAACCCGGGCCAGCATGGGCGGCCCCTTGCAAGGCAAACGCCCCTACCCGCTGGGCTATCACTCCGGCCCCATCGAAGGTCATTTATTAACAGAAAATAGTTCCAGGAGTCCTGTTCACAGACGGAGACCACGGCGACTCTCCCTTCCTGCGGGTGCTGTCGGAGGGGATGGGGGTGAATCCTCAATGCACCCAATCTTCATTCCTGAGCGTGCAAGGGCTCTAAGGGCTGAGTGTGCCCCAGGTCCAGGAGTCTTGGTCCAATTGCCTCCCCGTGGCCCAGAGTTTGATGTGGAGCGCAGTGATGCCGAGCTCCTTGCACCGCTGGGCTACATCCTGGGTCCGCCTTCACCTTCATCCCACCAGTCACACGGCAGATGGTTTCCTTTCCAGAAAGATCTGTGACATGGACGAAAGCGTCATTAAAGGATGCAAAGATGTGGCAGACACCAAATACATTTTCTCCTTCAGCCACCTGGGGTCCAAGGCTAATGATCTGCTCTTCCTTCTTTTCCTTCCCCTTGGGAGGTGCCATTTCTGCACGTCTTCGCTTGACTCCCCACCGGAAAGAGAAGGATGGAATTTATGGAGAGAAAGTCTTAACCATTGCTACCTGTTTTTATGTGAAAGCTTTTTTTTTTTTTTTTTTTTGCTATAGCTGATGGGTAGGAATTTCTGAATTTATTTCAGAGAGAAATGTTACCTGGATGACTGTTGATTTGTTATTACCTCCTTTAATGAAAAATGACAAAAGCCACCTTTGTTATTTCATCTTAGAATAGAATTTAACTCCATTGTTTAATCACAGTGACTTCCAAAATACTCTACTTCCAGTTACAGTGACTTGGGAGAGTAGAAATTTAGCATACAAATAGAGTGGGGGCACAATATATTCCAAATCAAATGAGTAGGCAATAATCTATGTTTTGTACCAAGCAAAGTATTTAAGGAAAGAAATCTTTCACTGATACAAATCATCATGATTTTCAAGTGCCTACGTACCGACAGGAAAGGACAATAGTTGAGCCAATAATCAATACATATATACAAAATTTTGATTTTAGAGAGGGGAAATAGATAGGATGGCATAATTCAGAAGTCAGAATGAAAAATGAAACCTTGGTGTTTTGACCTGTGGTTCAAAAAACTTTTTAAACTATTCTATTTTCACTTCCAATAATAGACCAGAAGTTAGAGTATAATGATGAAGAACACAAAGGGCCAAGATAGTAACACACTGAGGGAAACAGACTTAATGTTGAATCAGTGAGCTTTGTCCTGTGACGTTCTAACAATCTTCGTTTCTGTCCAGGTTTTGCACCAGATCTAGGGTGCAGCAGACTTCAGTGGTATGCATAAAACAGATAACGCCACAAAAGTTAACTAAATTTGTAATTAAGATCCAAGGAGAATATTAGATAAAACTTTCAGAAAAAAATTTTAAATGATAAAGCTTTTATATCAAACTTCTTTCTATCAGGTCTCCACCACCACTTCCTAAGCATACAGTCATTTGTTGCCTACTTAGTTCCAAGAAAGTATCACAGTTATGGATGTTACCATAGATTTATGATATCAGTCACACTTAGCATCATTTCTATGTTGTAGAAGATAGAACCTAAATTCTACTGAGGTAAGGCAGAAGTAACTATGTATTCTTTTCTTTGTGCCAGTTGATTAAATGTAGACCTACTCATATCTTTTCCTTTTGTTTTAGGAAAAATTAGATTAAAACCAAAGCTGTTATCCATGCTTCAGAGTCTAGGTTCTTCACTTTAACACAGGGAAAAAATTAAAAAAGCAAGTCAGAGGAATAAATTATAGAAAGCAGTTACTATTTTTTTCTAAGTGTGACAAGATTTTTATTAGAAGTAATATCAGAGAATGAGAATACCCTAGAAATATTAGTGACATTTCTACACAAACCCCATGGTTATATAGGTATAGAATCAAATGAATTAGAGCCAGACATTTAGTATAACAGGGAAGCCTTGACACTGCCTGGACTTGATCATCACACTATATGGTCCCTTGAGCTCTCCCAATCCCTGAGCCCAGAGGTAGGAGCAAACCCTAGGCACTGCCAGGTGTTCCCCCAAACAACAACAATGAAAGGAATAATTTAACAATGGGTGAGACATGCATGGAATTTAAGAGAAGAGGGAGGCTTGAGGGGTTATAGTTTCTTGTGGTCAAAGCACCACTCAGGTTCTAATCCTGTGGCCCTAATAGGTAGCCTTAGCAATTGTAAACTGTCATCTCATGAGTGGGTATGATTTTATAATGTAAAATGTAATTTCTCATATATTAAAGTTTGGGGATATGTCAGATACTTTTTACTTTCATTTAAAATATTCTCCACAATTTTTTATTCAAAATTTTTAATTCATTCCCTTCATCTGGCTTCTGAGCTATGGGTGCTGCCTTGATCAAATATAGAAACTGATGAAATACAGAAATGGGGCGGTAAATGTTGACTTGTTAAAGAAGAGGGTGCAACAAGTAATGATCTTTGTATAAGTATATAGCAGTTTGCGTAAGAGAAGGAGATTGCTATAGTTAATTTTTGCATTGTCTATATGGGACACTATTTTTCCATTAAAGGTAACTTTTTAAAAATTTCTTTCCATTAATGTCAGTTTTTACTGTTTTATGTTTGCTATTCTCCTGTCTCACCCAACACTCAGATAATTCCATCCCTTAGAATAAAGAAAGATGCAGATCATTCTTCAGTAACTACTTATTGATCACTTAGATTAAAGCTCATTCTGTGTGAGATGGAATTCTCCAAATATTTTACATAAGGCTCTCAGTAGTGTGGCATGTGAGTGCCCAAGACCTGGAAATGTGCATTTGACAATAAATACATGTACATTTTTTGTACATAGTATAAAAATAGGATGTATATTGAAATGAAAATTATTCAGGAATTTGAATGAAGGCATACTGGTGTCTAGGAGAATAGATGTCAATTTGGAGGTGCCTAACAATGAAAATAACTACTACAATATAGTAGTTAAACATTTACATGTAGTATGTAGCAAATACTATTTCAATTATTTAATAATTATTTAATTTGAGAGGAAAAACCTGATCTAAGATAGAAGCTGATGAGAAAAGAATAACAATTAATGATCTTTGCAGAAGTATGCAGCCTTTTGCTTAAGAGAAGAAAACTGTTCTATTTTATATATTATAGTATATAATCTGCTCAAATATATATACTATATAATAGCATATAATACATGAATTTTATGCAATTGTCATTAAAGGGTTTCTTCCTTTATCCTAAGATAGCATTCACAGAGAATATAAATAAATCTTCCAGTGCAATTAATTAATATAGAGCAGAGGAAATTTCAGATTATCTACTTTGCTTCTAGAAGTCTGTGTTTTTCAACCACTCTTAACCAAAATACTAATTTAGCTTTGGAAAATATAGAGATTTAGGTATAGGTTATATTTGAGGTCTGAAACTTTGATAATAAAACCCCAAAGAGGTGTTAGGATTGAAAATAGAGATGTGGAATGTTTCAATGTGTTAGTGTTAGTTGAAGTTATAGATGTACAAGAGATAGAGAAATACATTATATAGTGACCTAGAGTACATGGAAATTCAATATATCTCAACAGCATTAGGAATAGAAATTTGTATATTGTTTAAATAACTACTACCTGTTGTCTCATTAATAAATTTCATTTTAAAATTTGAGTATATATGTCCAAGGAATATCACAGCAGGGAAGGGGTGCACACACCAGACCCAGGTTCCATTCCTTGGACTCTATATTATTCCTTGAGCACCACCAGGAGTGGACTCTACTCTTAGAACCAGAAATAAGACATGAGTACTCAAGGGTAAAGTTCCAAAATAAAAATAATAAAATACGTGTATATTTGAGGTAACCATTTGATAAATTACATATACATATATTGACACTGCCCTTGGGCTCTACTAGCATGAGACAGGACATGAGCATATGTTACTGGAGTCCGCTCGAGCAAATTGATGATGAATGGGAAGATAGTAATAGTGATAGTGAGACTGCAATTGCATTAATCCAGCTCATTTATATGATTATGTAATTAAGGATATGAAACAACAGCACTTATTCAATCTAGATTTGAATGACCAGAGCAATCTCCCTTAATCTAATAATACAATCTCTAAGCAATTGTTTAGCATTATCGCAAGACAACTAGTGTTAACTATCTGTCTTTGCTTATTAAAAAACCTTTCAGATCATAAATTGTAAGACCTAAGGTCAAGATGTGTCTGATATCTGAAAAAAAAGGACAAAGTAATTACTTATTTTCCATGCTGTTGTAAAACTTCATTATCTATGCTATTTACTCTCTATTCCACAACCTGTATTAAATCTTTATCAGTTCCAATAAAACATATATTTATGAAGGCTGAACTATAATATGACTGCATCACTGCCATAAAGTTTAACTACTGGAGATAATATGAGGTTTCTATACTTAATTCAGAGTCTTCTTTAAAACTGAAATATTGTCTATCATGACCCTGAGGTATACCCAATCATACTGTTTAGCTTCACTTGATCACTTGAATCCCGTTATTCATCGATTTGCTTGAGCGGGCACCAGTAACATTTCCATTGGGCGATATCACATGCCAATGTAGCCCAATGGCATCTACTTGATTCAGGAAAATGAAAAGCCTCAAACCATTTCTTCAGGGTCTTGACAAGGAAGTCTGACCATCTAGTAGGTGGGCGGCCACGTGATCTTTTGACATCTCGTGGGATCCAGTCGGTAATGGCTCTAGTCCAGCGGTCATCTCCAAATCGCAGTACATGTCCAGCCCATCTTATTTTCGATGCCTTGGTAAACAAGACAGCGACCCTGATTCTGGAATAGTGACGGAGGTCGGAACTCCGGATTCCTTCTCTCACTAGAGTGAGGCGTGATATTCCAAGCATCGCTCTTTTGATTCCTCTCTGGGAGACCCGAATAGCATTCTCATCCTGCTTTTTGTAGGGCCCAGGTCTCTGAGGAATATGTTAATGCAGGGAGAATGGTGGAGTCAAAGAGATGTGCCTAGAGCCGGAGGTTCTTTGTTCTTTTAGCTATTTCTTCGATGCCTTTGAAGGCAACCATGCCACTCAATTCCTCCTGCGCAGCTCAGGTTTTAGGTCGTTCATCATGTTGACTTCTCAACCTAGGTATGCACAACTGCTGCATTCAGAGATGTTTGTTCCATTGAGAGGGAATGGGGCCTCTGGAAATAACTCATTTTTCATGAACATAGTTTTCTTTAGATTCAGCTGTAGACCTGTCTTTGCACATTCTCGATTGAAGTCAGCCAGCATTTGTGCCGCTTGGCTAATGTTTGGTGTTATGAGAACAATGGCATCAGTGAAGCGGAGGCGGTGTCGTTTTCAACCATCTATCTTCACTCCCATTCCTTCCATTCTAATTGTCGCATGTTGTTCTCAAGGGTGGTGCTGAAGATTTTGGTGACATGGTATCACCCTGTCGAACCCCTCTTTTGACATTAATGATCACTCCTTTGTAGAATGGTGAGATCCTGGTGGTGAATCCGTAATACAGCTCACGAAAGATCTTGATGTACTGGGTTTGAACAACCTGTTTGGCTAGGGCTTCGATGACTGCTTCAGTCTCCACAGAATCAAAGGCTTTCTGTAAATCAATGAATGTGAGACAGAGCAGCATCTTGTAGTCCCTACAAACCTCAATGAGCTTGATTACTGTGTGGACATGGTCGATTGGGCTGAATCCTTTCCGGAAGCCTGCTTGCTCGCATGGTTGTCCTTCATCTAGTGTTCTGCCAATCCTGTTCAGGATGACTGGTGTAAACAGCTTGTAGATGACGGACAACAGGCAGATGGGGCAATAGTTGCCCGATGTCGTGAATGTCTCCCTTCTTGAACAGTAGAACTGTCCTGCTGGTTTTCCATTGGGAGGGTACCTTGCATTCGGACAGATAGCATGTGAAGAGCCGAGCTAGTGTATTGATGAGTATGGATGGCAGATTCTTCAGGTGTTCGGGTCTGACTTTGTCTGGGCCTGGTGCTGTTCCCTTCTTTACCAATGAGATGGCATGTCAGATTTCAGAAGGGAGAACATTGGGAATGATGTATGTGGGCATGTTGATGTGTCTCTCAAAGAGATCTGAGTAGAAGTCATGGATAATTTTCTCCATTGCCTTTCTAGAAGATGTGATAGATCCATCAGGGCGTCTGAGGGCAGTCATCTTGGTCTTATAGTTGGCGAAGGACAGACAGGCGGTGCGAATGCTTTTCCCAGCTTCTGCTGCATCTTTCAGTATTTCTGCTCTTCTGTCTTTGAGGTCTTCTTTTATTGCTTCTCTACACCGTTTAGCAAGTTTGGACGTTAGCATTTGGTTTCCTGAGGCTCGCGCCTTGCATGTTGACGAATGGGCTCAAGAGTTTCTGAATACAGGCATCCTTTTGTGTCTTTCTCTCTCTTGGCATTCTTTGCAAAATCATGGAGGTGCTGAACCAGTCAGTTGTATTCTTCATCGATGTCGTCAATGGTGGTATCTTCCCATGTTGCTGCAATAATGCCAAAGAGTTTCAGTTGGTGGTCGTTCTGGGAGTTCTCTTCTTAAACTTTGCAGCCTTTTCTCCCTGTTGTAGGAAGTAGAATTTTGCATGAAGGAGATGGTGGTCCAATCCTGTTTGGAATTTGGGGACGACAGCAACATCCGTCAGACAAAACCTTCGATTGAAGATGATTGGTCAATTTCATTGTGGAACTGTCTACCAGGAGATTCCCATGTCCAACGTTTCGCTTCAGTCTTCTGGACCTGTGATTTCCCATGAATGGTGTTGGTGGACATGATGAACTCAGATAGTCTCTCACACTGTAGGTTCCATTCTAGGCCATGAGTCCCGATGTGGAGTTCTTCAACCGATCTTCTCAGTCCTATCTTGGCATTAAAATCATTGACTATGATCTTGTAGAATGTGTGATCTTTTTTATAGAATTCCTCCTGTTCCATGTAGAATTTCTCAATTTCACCTTCTTTGTATGTAGATGTTGGTGCATAGACAATAATGATAAAAATTGCTGACAGTGGGCCACATCTCTTCAAGTGTAATCATCATATCTGGTTTGTTAGCCATTCAAATGAATCAATGTTGATGGCCATGTTCATGTTGACAAGGACACCAACGCAACTGACGCCTCTTTCATTTCATGTTCCAAGGAACAATTCTTCTCTGGCATCAAATACAGCGTGATGCGACTGATGCCTCCTCATCTCAGTCAGACCAATGATGCCGTACTTGATCTTTTGCACTTGCTCCATCAGATCATCAGTATATGCTTCCGATGCCAGTGTACGTGCATTGAACATACAGACAGTCATTTTAGTCCTTTTTCGTTTTGACATGCTATGATAGCCATTAAATTTTATCAGGCACTGCTTGCTCACCTTTCTTACTGCTGCCATATTAAGGGCTCTTTGGGTTCATGAAAATAAACATTTTTGTTACTGGTTTTGGCATATTGAACACACATCAGACAGTTTGTTAGGCTCTGCCGTGCAGGTGCTGTACTCTCATTACCTTTGTGGGGCTCTCTCAGAGAGGTGGGTAGAATATTCATGGTAATTTGGAGGTAAATCGCCCGGCTGCACAGCTGCCACATGCAACAGGAAAAGCTGTTTACCTTAAAGAACAAAATGAATAATGATTATGAAATGTTGTATGCATATTTTATTACCACTTAAAATGCATTATCTATATATAAATCATTGTAGGGGAGTTTCATTACATGCAATAATATTTTGGATAAAAATTTCATAAAATTGAAAGCAAACATTTTCAATTCACTGAAGTTCTAGTACAGAATAAGTTATCTTGTCAGTTCTGGCTAATTCAAATAAACCAGCACAGTCAGAACTCATTACTAGACATATTTAAAAGGAACAATACAGTAACATAGCATAAATACATGCAGAAACATGAAATAAACTAAAAATGTAAGTTGATACAAATTAGCTTCGTGGAATTGACTCAACTCTGAGAATTCTGAAAGGAAATGGAATTTAGGAAAATATAATGTATTAACTCTTCACACAAATTACTAATCCTTCTAATGGTAGATTATGAGTTAATACTCCCAAGCTTTAGAAAGGGTAACAGTCTCAGTGACTCTCAGCCAACCATACCAGCATTTCAACATGATTGCCCACAGAGGTGGTTGCTTGTGTTTCCTGGTCAGAGATTAACTACCCATCCAGGCAGTCCTTAATGGACTCAGTGGGACCTAGGGAGGCTCCGGGACCATATCTCGCAGTTCTTGGAGCCAGGTATAGAACTAGGGTTGAATATACATGTGCTCTAACTGCTATATTAACTCTATAAACCCAAATGCTATATTTGAAAAACTGAAGATATCTATGCAAAACATAAATTTCAAATCCTGTATTAACTCTCTTGACCCCCAGTGGTATAAATTTAATAATTGAAGAAATCTTCTTAGAACAAAAAAACAATATTGTAGTCCCAAAATCCCTAGGTATTAAGAATCTAAGTAATTTTTATACGCACACATATGTATGGGATTGTGTACACTTATACATATATAACTTACATGCATGCAAATATGTGTTTGTGGAGTATTTAAATAATGCATACATTTATACATAAAATTTATATATGCATATATACATATATACATAAAATTACTCAAATTTCACTCATTTGTACAATGCTTGTGACTTCAACTTATGGACTGTAAGGAAGTATATTCAGTTGTACTTATTAAAAAGTAAACTCTCTTTGTCATTGTTATTTCTCCACCTGATTTATCCACTTCTCTCACTGCTATTGTTGATCTCTCATTGCATCAATATACAATGAAATATTGAATCCTTTAATTATGGATCCTAGTTTAAAAATTCTTACAGATCCCTATATTTTTCTATCATTTACTGGTCTCCAAGCAATATTTATTGAAAATTACACCACTGACCTCCCGACGCCTAAGAATTTTCTCTCCTAAGCATACTTGGCTTTGGTCCTCCGTGTATTTGTACTTTGAAATCTTTTCATTCTTACAGTTTTATATGATAATTTAAAGTCACATCAAGTCACTTCACCACCCAGATTTTTTAAAAATATTTCTTTCTTAGTATATTTAATGATCAATATAATAATGAGCACTTGTATCACTTATCTTTCCATTGTTCATTAATTTGCTTGAGTGGACACCAGTAATACTTCCATAGATCCTGTCGCATGCTAGTGTAGTCCAAGGGCATCTTATCGCTCCAGGAATTTGAAGAACCTCAAACCACTCCTTCAGGTCATGAGAATGATGTCTATAATTGTTACTAGTTTTTGGCATATCAAATACAACACGGGTAGCTTGTCAGGCTCTGCCGTGAAGATGGTATACTCTTAGTAGTAGGCTCTCATCTCATGCATTTACTGATGAACCCGGGAGAGATCAGCTTTTCTCTTGGGTGGAGCTCTGATGCACTGTGGAGTCCAGATGTTGACAATGACTGCCCTCATGGTGTAGGGGTTCCTCTGGCTTCTTGCAAGGTTCTACTGAGATGGCTGTCCAGGACTAGAAACCGCATTCCCTCCTGGATGCCTCATGATCATCTGAGCACAGGGAGACCCAGTAGCACCTCTGCTCTGTGTCTCTGAGTCTCTGATCAGGCATGCCTGGACTTGAAATAGGATTCAATGTAGGGTGGGACTCTGATGAGCAGGGCTTGAGATCAACTTTTCTCTTATTAACTCATATACATGGGACAGAGCTGCTACCAGCTCTCCCTGTGCCCAGCTGATCATTAGGCATGCAGGAGGGAAGGCGGGTTCTAGACCTGGCCCGCCATCCCAGTAAAACCTTGAAAAAAGCCAGAGAAACCCCCACACCATGTGGGCAGTCATTCTCAACATCCAGACTGCACAGCTCGCCAGAGCTCCACCCAAGAGAAAAGCTGATCTCAAGCCCTGCTCGTCAGAGTCCCACCCTACAGCAAAGCCTATTTCAAGTCCTGTTATGCCTGATCCAGAGGCAGATGCACGGGCAGAGCTGCTACCAGCTCTCCCTTGCCCAGATGATCATGAGACACCCAAGAGGGAAGGCGAGTTCTAGCCTTGGCCCACCATCCCAGAAGAGCCCCACAAGAAGCCAGATAATAATCTATTATTTAAATATATTACTGGGTCAGGAAGATGAACATTTTTTATTACTGGTTTTGACATATTGAATACACATCAGAGCTTGCCAGGCTCTGCCGTGCGGGCGGTATACTCTTAGTAGCTTGCTGAGCTAAGCACTGCCAGGAGTAATTCCTGAGGGCAGAGCCAGAGGTAACCCCTGAGCATCACTGAGTGTGATATCACTCACTGCCCTGACAAGCAGATCATACTCTTCAGCCGCTCCACGTAGCCAGGCAACACATGGCCTGTGCCCCAATCGTCCCACTGTTGGTCCTTGATGAGCACAGTGAACATGGCGACGGTAAGGATGGTAAAGAAAGATGATCGTGGGGCCGGAGCGAAAGTCCAGAGGGTAGGGTGTTTGCCTTGCATGCAGTCGGCCCGTGACAGCCAGGGTTCGATCCCTGGCATCCCATATGGTCCCCTGAGCACCGCCAGGAGTAATTCCTGAGTGCAGAGCCAGAAGTAAATCCGAGCATCGCCGGTTTAAACCCAAAAGATAATTGCCAGGTATCCGTAATCATGTCGTCGGGGCTGGGTCTGAGATCCCACGGAGTCGCCCAGGAACAGAACCACAAGCCGCCCCAACCTCACTGCTGCTGCTCATCTCAATGGAGAAGGCAATGGAGAAGATTATCCATGACTTCTACTCAGATCTCTCTGATAGCCACGTCTACCTGTCCACATACCAAATTCCGCAGGATGGATATGTCATTTCTAATGTTCTCCCTTCTGAAATCCAGCATGCCATTTCATCAGTACAGAAGGGAACATCACAGGGCCCAGAGAAAGTCAGACCCGAACACCTGAAGAATCTGCCTTCAGTACTCATCAATACACTGGCTTGGCTCTTCACATGTTACCTATCTGAATGCAAGGTGCCCTCCCATTGGAAAACCATAAGGACAGTTCTACTATTCAAGAAGGGAGACATCCACTACATTGGCAACTATCACCCCATCTGCCTGTTGTCTGTCATCTACAAGCTCTTCACTCCGAGTCATCCTGAACAGGATTGGTAGAACAATAGATAAAGGGCAACCAGGTGAGCAAGCAGGCTTCCGTAAAAGGATTCAGCACAATTTACTATATCCACCCAGTAACCAAGCTCACTGAAGTTTGTAGGGAGTTCAAGATGCCACTCTGTCTCATGTTCATTGATTTAAAGAAAGCCTTTGATTCAGTGGAGACTGAAGCAGTCATCAAAGCCCTAGCCAAACAGGTTGTTCAAAACCAATACATCAAGATCCTTCATGAGCTGTATTACAGATTCACCACCAGGATCTCACCATTCTACAAAGAAGTGATCATTGATGTCAAAAGAGGGATTCAGCAGGGTGATACTATTTCACCAAAACTCTTCAGCGCCACCCTCAAAAACATCATTCTACAATTAGAATGGGAAGGAATGGGAGTGAAGATAGATGGTCGGCCACTACACCACCTCCACTTCGCTGATCACATTGTTCTAATAGCACAAAACATTAGCCAAGCAGCACAATTGCTGCCATAGTATGGTATCTATGTAAAGAATGTCTGTATATTCTTGAATATTAAATATTATTATAAGGCAAGTAGTATCAAGAGAAATAGCTGCAAAATTTCCAAGAGAGCTAGAATGTAGAAAATATTACAGGATTGGGGATAAACACCTGGTAATGTGAACTGAAAAGGAATACTTTAATAAAAAAAAAAAATACTATCAGTGAATTAATCCATACATATGCTAATAATCAGTAGTCTGATAGGAAATTAAAAAAATAATCTATGTAAAATTTATGGAGGCTAGGGTTGTACCACTGTAGTAGGATACTTACACTGTATGGTTGGCCCTGGTTCAATTCCAGCACTTTAATAAAAGGGTGAACTCAATAATTTTATCATCAAAGAATTATTTGCATAAGAAGACCACAGTTTATTTCACCAGTTCCATATGGCCCCTCAAATACCACTTGGTGACCCCTGAGAACAGAGCCAGAAGTAACTGCTGACATCACTAGTTCCCAAAAGTAAATTAAACAACAAAAATGTCAAGAAACTGAATGAATACCTTGGAATAAATTTAACCAAAGAATGGACTATTTTTAAATGGAAAACAATAAGACATTTTTGAAAGAAACAGAATTAAACATAAAGAGATGGAAAACTATTCAATTCTCATTTACCAAAAGAAATAACCTTGTTAAATATCTGTTATAGCAATAAGCAAACTTAATGAATGCCAAAATTCCAATGAAATTATTCACTGAAGTATAGCCAATAAGCAAAACAAAATGGGAAATTTGTTTCATACAAAGAAACAAATTTGTTTCATACAAAACAAATTTGTTTCATACAAAAGTGGATAGGTGAGAAAATTGACAGCATGTTCAAACAAAATATTATACCACCGATATCATGCCAAAAATGAATTTAAAATGAAATATGTACCTGAATATAAGAACCTCCAATAACAAGGACAAAAAATGCATGAATAAGCAAATGGAGATTACATTAAACTAAAAATCTTCCCCAGTGATTGAAATACATGATTCTAATTGGACTCTTAAATAAAAAGCCTTCTGAACATTAACTCTTCTTTTGTTATACTTTTATGATTGTCATTGCATTTTTTCTTCTTTGGATCTGTGGGCTTCTAAAATATTTGTTAAGATTAAATAAAGGAGAGAGGTCTGAGCAATAGTACAGCAATAGGGCATTTGCCTTGTATGCAAACAACAAAGGGTTCAGTCCCAGTACCTCACATGGTCCCCTCAGCATTTCTAGGAGTGATATGAGCACAAACCTTGGATTCAGCCCCTGAGATCACAGGATGTGGCCACAGAACAAAACAAAAATGAAGAAGGAAAGAGAGAGAGAGAGAGAAGAAAGAAAGAAAGAAAGAAAGAAAGAAAGAAAGAAAGAAAGAAAGAAAGAAAGAAAGAAAGAAAGAAAGAAAGAAAGAAAGAAAGAAAGAAAGAAAGAAAGAAAGAAAGAAAGAAAGAAAGAAAGAAAGAAAAAGAAAGAAAGAAAGGAGAGAGAAAGACAGAGAGAAAGAAAGGAAGGAAGGAAGGAAGGAAGGGAAGGAAGGAAGGAAGGAAGGAAGGAAGGAAGGAAGGAAGGAAGGGAGGAAGGAAGGAAGGAAGGAAGGAAGGAAGGAAGGAGAGAGTAAAAGAGAGGAAAAGAAACCCTGGTTCTCTAACATTTATCCAAAGCAATGTTAGGCATGTAATTAATAAAAAATTAGAATCTACATGTATTCACTTCAAATTTTAATTTTTGTTATGTTTTATTAAAACATAATTTCATTGGAAATATGTAATTACAATTCAGTAAGAAAATATTCAGCATACATATTTACACAAGATTCTGGAGGACAAGAGTTAAACTGAAGAATGCCATCAGAGAAATTGAGTGATTATTAAAGGAGTTATTAGTTCAAGAAAAAAAAGCAAAATACTCTGGCTCTTCAATGAACAGATATCTTAATGCAAAATATTTGAAGTATTAATGAGAGTTGGTTAGAATGTGTCACCCATAGTAAACAGTCCCAAGTGAGGGAAGGATTTATACTGTATTTCAAAATGTTTGCTTATCCATAGATAGTGCTGAGGAGTACAAAGTGGTTGACAGACAGAACAGGGAAGCTGGAGTTACATAGATTTGGGGTTATTCCCATATTCACCACTTACTACTGTGTGATGTAGACATTATAATCCTATTCAGTTGAGTAATAATTTTTTGATCTATCATCTGATAAATATGGAGACATAATATATGTTTTATAAAGCTTTTGAGAGTACAGACAAACTTTTAAGATGTATAACATCTGTATAAGTTTTTAATCGACAAGCCACTGTTGCAACTTCATCTTTCCTGATTCCTTTATTTTTGTAAAAAAAAAACATGGAGAAAAAAATGCTACTGTTTTGCAAAATCTTGATAATCATAAATGATACTAAAGTATCAGTGTATATGCAATACACTGTGCTATGTACCTAATTTGTCTTCATGGTCTCCCTATAAAATCATGTTATTCATTTTTCACTTTACTGAGGAGAAAACCTAGAGAGAGAGAGAGAGAGAGAGAGAGAGAGAGAAAAGAAAGCATTTGTTTGGATTTGAATTTATCAACTAGTGTCCAGAGTCTGTATATTGAACAATTCAGTTCACTTGTTGCCTCTTATACTCCCATACATCTACACACCTATAGTCAATTGCCTAAGTGTGTGAGCTTCATTCTTTAAATTCACACCAAGGCAAAGATCTCAGTAATTACAAACCACACATGTCTCCATGTTTCTGTTGCTTGCTGAATCCCAGTGCCTGGGGATGAGTTTTGACACCTACTGCTTTTGG
This sequence comes from Cryptotis parvus, assembly GCA_021461705.1. Classification (NCBI taxonomy): domain Eukaryota; kingdom Metazoa; phylum Chordata; class Mammalia; order Eulipotyphla; family Soricidae; genus Cryptotis; species Cryptotis parvus. Next base: position 123,978 of record JAJIBD010025501.1, on the reverse strand, counting down.
GGTTGGAACTTGCTGCCAATAACTTCCCATTTCCAAGCAGCTGGTAGGGCAACAACCAGCTGCTCTGAAATGTACTTGAATCTCGTCCCCTCAACAGGGAGACAGCTGTGCTTATCTATAGAAAGAAGATTGTTTTTTTTGTTTTATTAGACACTTCGGGCAGGGTAAGAGAGATTTCTGATTTGAAAAGAAACTGAATTCAGGAACAGAACTTTTTTATTATTTTCCCATTGTGAACTCCTTCCAATCTCTGATACTCACTCAGATATAAAATGCTTGTGAGTCTCAAATAAATAGAAGGCAGTCATTTTAAGGACACTTTAATTGTTTTCCTTAAGGTGCATTATTTACACCTGACATATTCCATGCCTCACATCTGAGATAACAGCATTTTGTTCCTCCGGGCTTCTCTTTGAAGCACTGTTTTGTCTTATTACTGCCCTTTCCTCCTAGTGTATAGATGAAGCAATAATGGTATGAGTGAATGCTGTTGTGTCTTACTCTAGACTTAAACCACTGACTGAGGGCTGACAGTCATGTCTCAAGGCCACAGCTGCATGGACCTAGCATAGTGTGCAGAGCTACCAGTTAGATGAGTCTGTGAGTAAAATAGATGAGAGTAAAATAGATGAGTCTATTTTAAATAAATAGGATATTTAAAAATCAGAAATTGTATGGCTTTTCCATAGATTTTGCCATCCCAATTGTCAAAATTAGTTATGTTTTCATGTAGATCTTGCTTTAAAGATCATTATGAAACTCATTTTGTAATTTGATAAAAGAGGTTTCTTCTTAGTTTTATGAAGTCTTGTAAAATCATGGCCAAATCTTCAAGGAATCTGCAAAATCAATACTACAAAGACAAAAATGACAGTATGAGCAGGATTATATATTTATCTCAAAATAATTAGGATCATGACATTCTATTTAAGACCAGAAAATCACATTCTAGATATAAATTTATGAAATGTGTATGCTTACACATATAAGTAATAAGGTAAAGTTCACTTATACCTTATTTATGAGTTCCATTCTCAACTAAATGCTGGAATTTTTTCAGAGATGAAGAGGCATGTTTAAAGGTATTATGAAGATCTCAAGTGTGTTAAAGAAAGAACAACAAAAATAAAATTCTTACAGAGCTGTAACATCTATCGTTCTCATATATTTTAGTTTGCTAAGAATAGAGATATGGAAAGTAATAACTATGTTTTGTAATTTTTTTAATGAAAACACAAAAATATAGTCACATAAATGGAATGATATGAAAGTTTATGAATGAAAAATTATCTTGCTGAGATTAAAGGAAAATGTTTTTATATAGTCAGTTCGTATTTGTGTCATGAGTTTTCACTCAGTGGATTTTCTGGCATCTTTTTATCTTCCCATTGTATTTTCTATGCTTCTGCTATGCTGTGCAAAACTGGAAGGGTGGAGGACCAGTCATAGGATCCTTGGGTGTGAAAATAGGCGTATTGATGTGGCAGAGAGTAACCCTGGAGGCTGCCAGGACCCAGCTAGGATGGGAATCTAAAGCCATTCCAAAATGGCACTGGGAGTTTCTTCTTCATCAGGGTTTTCTTCTTGCCCTTCTAGGACCCCAATGATCCGTATGTTGTTTCTTCTGGCTTCATCCCGATTATCTCTTGTTGTCTGTTCGGTAATTGTGAGCCATTTTTCTATCTTCTGGTGTTGTGTAGAGAATCTTTGGAACTCGTCTTTGAGATCACTAATTCTTTCTTCAGTAGCTATTATTCTGCTATGATGGCCTTCCACTGTGTTTTTTATTTCATTTACCTCATTTTTAATACCTGTCATTTCCCTTTGCATTTTCCTCACTTCTGCTATCATGTTCTCTTGTATTTTATTGATTTTGCATTCCATTGCTTCTTTGAATTCCTTTTGAATCCTTAACAGTTCTTTCCGAATTCTTTTTCAGATAGGTTATGCAACTCATTGGTATTGCTTGACTCATCTGGACCAGTGACTTCACTCACAGAGCTTGATGGAATTTTGCGTTGCTTTACCATTATGACTATTGTAGGTTGCAACTGTGAGTTCTTGGGTGACTAGATAGTACAGTTAGTAGGTGTCTGGTCTGTTTGCAGAGTTTGGGTGGGTGGCAAGAATGTAGGAACCAAGGTTCACTGGTACCTCATGCAAGGTAGGTAGTGAGAGGGTCGCCCGACACCCGGCGTCCGCGCAGTTTTGAGTTTTGGGATGTTCCCAGAAGCTCAGGGTGCACGGGTCGGTCCGGGCTGGAACCAAGGCAGTTTGAAGGTGAAACATCACTAACAAAGTAACTAGAAGAAAAGATAAACATATGGGACTACATGAAACTAAAAAGCTTCTGCACCTCAAAAGAAACAGTGACTAAGATACAAAAGCAGTCCACAGAATGGGAAAGAATATTCACCCAATACCCATCGGATAAGGGGTTAATATCCAGGATATATCAGGCACTGGTAGAACTTTACAAGAAGAAAACAAACAACCCCATCAAAAAATGGGGGAGAAGAAATGAACAGAAACTTCAGCAAGGAAGAAATTCGAATGGCCAAAAAACATATGAAAAAATGCTCATCATCACTAATCATCAGAGAGATGCAAATCAAAACAACAATGAGATACCACTTTACACCACAGAGACTGGCACATATTCAAAAGAGCAAGAACAACAAGTGCTGGCGTGGATGTGGGGAAAAGGGGACACTCATCCATTGTTGGTGGGAATGCCGGCTGGTACAGCCTTTCTGGAAAACAATATGGACTTTCCTCCAAAGACTAGAAATTGAACTCCCATTTGACCCAGCCATACCACTCCTGGGAATCTACTCTGGGAAACCAAAAATACGCAGCGGAAACACCATCCCTACTTTTATGTTCATAGCAGCATTATTCATAATAGCCAGAATCTGGAAGCAACCAGAGTGCCCGAAAATCGATGACTGGATAAAGAAGCCTTGGTACATCTACACAATGGAATACTATGCAGCTGTTAGGAAAAATGAAGTTATAAAATTTGCCTATAAATGGATGGACATGGAGAAGATTATGTTGAGTGAAATTAGCCAGAAGGAGAGAGACAGATACAGAATGACTGCATTTATTTGCATGGCATAAATATATATGTACATATTATGAAACCAATATCCAAGGTCAAGTGAAACATATATCAGGAGGTCTTGTCAAAGGTGGAAATTATCACAAACGTGTGGGAGTCAGAGTTTAGGTAAGACAGAAAATGGAACAGGGTGCTAATAATAGTCGAGGGTACTAATGCCAACCTAGAACTGAGCATTAAATAGAGGCAAAAGGATACACATGACAACCTTTTAATGTATGTTCTGTAATCCATAGTCTGGAAGGGAAAGAAAAGAGAAAGAGAGAGAAAGGGAAAGAAATAAAGAACCTGCCATGGAGCAGGGCTGGGGAAGGGGGAGGGAACCGGGGATGTTGGTGGTGGGAGATGGGCACTGGTGGAGGGACGGGTGCTGAAACACTGTATGACCAAAACCCAAACATGAACTTTTTAATTGTAAAAAAAAAAATAGCAAAAAAAAAATGGCACTGGGAATGTCCACCCAGAGATTAACCTCCTTTGGAAGGGTGGAGGAGCAAGCAGAGGGTCTGTCCCGATTAGAATTCTCAACACAGCTGAGTTAGCAGACGGTGGGTGTAGAGGTTGCCAGGACCTAACTAGGAGAGGAATCTACTATACATTCCAAAAAGACCTCAGGGATGACTGTTGGTAACCACACATGGGTAGTGGTAGAGCAAGAGATAATCAGTACACATGAGAATTTTCAGCACATTTACTGTAAAGCATCACTAATCCTGATTTTTGGACATATTCTATCACTATCACTATCACTATCCTCCCGTTGATCATCTATTTGCTCGAGCGGGCCCAGTAACATCTCCATACGTCCTGTCTCATGCTAGTAGAGCCCAAGGGCATCTGCTCGCTCCAGGAACATAAAAAGCCTCAAACCATTATATTAGGTCATGGAAATGAACTAATATAAATGTTACTGGTATTTGGCATATCAAATAAAACAGGGCATTGCTTGCCAGACTTGCCATGCAGGTGGCATACCCTTGTAGTCACCTCTAAATTTAGCATTTATAGATGAACTGTGCGGCTGCTTGTTGCTGTGCAAGGCGGGCTGTGATAGGCTTTCGCTAGGTGGAGTTCTGACGAGAGGGAAGTCCGGATGTGGAAAATGGCGACCGATGGAGTGGGGGGCGTCATCTGGCTTGTTCTGCGGCTCTGCTGGAGTGGCGGGCCAGGGCTAGAACCCACCATCCCTCCCGGCAGCCTCGTGAGCAGCTGGGGACAGGAGAGCAAGTAGCAGCTCTGCCCCATGTCTGTAAGTGTCTGGGTCAGCATACCTGGGCCGGATTGAGAAAAAATAACTGCTGCAGGGGTGGAACTCGATGAGACGGGCTGTGATAGGCTGTCACTAGGTGGAGTTCTGATGAGAGGAGAGGGAAGTCCGGATGTGCAAAATGGCAGTCTGATGGAGTGGAGGGCGTCATCTGGCTTATTGTGCAGCTCTGCTGGAGTGGCGGGCCAGGGCTAGAAACCGCCATCCCTCCCGGTGCCATGTGAGGGGCTGGGGACAGGGAGAGCAAGTAGCAGCTCTGCCCCATGACTGTAAGTGTCTGTAAGAGCATTTGGACATATTAAACACTAAATATTTCTGTTTTGTGAAACGAGTATAAAATGTATAGAAAATATTGTTTGAGCTAGGAGACATTGCAGGACTCCTCTAAGAACCTCTGCACCTGCCCTGGATTGCCTCCTGCAAGTCACTTCATAGATAAGGGGGTAGTTTAATGTGTCAGTTTATCTGACCATGTATTCTGTACTGGCTGGTATAAATATTCTTTCATGCTACCACAATCATTGTGGGACTAGCTAGATCTTACCAGCATATTTGCCTGGCCATGTTGGATCTCTAAGTAATTAGACCAGAGAGAAATGCTGTTTGCCTCCAAGAAAGCAAGCATGGCTCCCTGATAACTCAAAGACAAGTAAAATACAAAACTACTGTGAAGTAGATGAGACTTGTGAAGGCTTGGAGAAATATTTAACTGGCATTAGTATTAGTCTTTGGTACAGAGACATGCCATCTCTGAAACCCCCTTCTCTACCCTATAAAGACATTTCCAGGCAGATCTTGGCTCAAAACATTAGCATATAATAGAGCCTAGGTGAGGTGCTGGGAGAAATTACCTAAGGGCATTTGACCCTTCCTGCTTTCCATAATAGTGGGAAGTCTGAGTTGCAGGGGTATAAAACCAGCCTGCTTCCTCTCTCTGGATCTCTCTTTTTGGGTTCTCTCTTTGTGAGCTCGCACCCTTCTTGGGAGTCTTGTCTTTTTCTCCTTTTTTACAGGGCCTTAACACGTGGTGGCCGCCATCTTGGCCTATACGTGGCTGGGTTTATAGCTGGGAATCCTAAGCACAGGGTTTTTTCCTATTGCTGACTTGTATGCCTGAACTTGTGATAAGTAAAGCCTTTTAAAGCTGCATCGGATTCCTGAGTCTTCATCCATTCCCGGCCGGCTTTGGAGATAGAAGGGAACTTGCTTCCTGGCACTTTTGGTGACCCGGTGGTGTTCCCCGACATCGAGATAATTGAAATAACCTATGTTTTAAATCTTTTCCATATAGTTTCTTATTTCTATAACTTATGTAATGTATGTTCATAATTTTAAGTAATGTGTGTACCACAGAGGTTTTGAGCACAATGCAGGTACCCTGGGATCCAAGGGGTGGAGGACACCCCCAAAGCTTCCCAGCATATATTAGTGTTCAGGTGGCCATAAAAACTAAATAAAACATTTTTATTGAGGTAATAGAACCTATTTTGTTAAAGGAATTAGTGAAAATTTATATGTAGTTTATAAGAAAGGTAAATACATGAGATGAGAGACTATTACATGAGTATCCAACCACACGGCAGAACCTGGTAAGCTACCAATGTCATATTTGATATGCCAAAAAGCAGTAACAATTATAGACCACATTTCCATGAAGGAATGGTTTGAGGCTCTTCATGTTCCTGGAGCGAGAATATGTCCTTGGGCTACACTAGCATGTGACAGGACATGTGGAGATATGACTGGTGCTTGCTCGAGCAAATCGATGAACAACAGGAAGACAAGTGATACAATTGATACAAGTGATTCTAAAAAGAGAATAATGACACTTGAAATATTACAAAAGAATTAACCTGAAATAAAGGTTCTTTCAGAAAAATTAGAATGAAGGGAATTTTCTTCATATGATACCCCCAATAAATTTTAAATTGTTTCTTTATTTTTGTTATTTTTTGGTTTAGGGCCAAACCAAAAACTTTTGTTATTTTTGGTTTGTATAGCGGTGAGTCTGGAGTGGTTGGGTCTGGTGTGTCTCTCTTCTGGTGTTGCCAATGCAGCTGTGGGTGTGGAGTGTCTGTCTTCCGGTTGCTGGGTGTGGTGGATGGGAGCTCACAGCTATGCCCAACATGGATGTGGAGGAATGGGAGGAGGAGCCCAAATCCCCATTCCAAGTCTGGCCAGCATGGCCCTCACCCACACAAGTGAGAGAACCCTTGGATCTATGCTGGACTTGGCCAGGGGCTGGTTGAGTCATTTATCGCCCTCTGGATCTCCATGGGTTGCTTCCACATGGGACTGAGCAGCACAGCCGTGAGTCTGGAGTGGTTTTGTCTGGAGTGACTCTCTTCCGGTGTTGCCAGTGCAGCTGGCACGTGGAGCAGCACATTGATTCCGGAGGACAGTAAATGGCTCAACCAGCCCCTGGCCGAGTCCAACATAGCTCCTAGAGTTTGTTCACACGTGCAGGGGGCAACGCTGGCCTGACTTGGAGTGAGAATTTGGGGTCCTCCTCCCATTCCTCCACCTCCAGGTCATAGGGCATAGATGCAAGCTCCCAGCCACCACACCCAGCAACCGGAAGAGAGACACTCCAGACCCACAGCTGTGCTCCGCTATGTTGCAACACCACATTCTTAGACAAAAATGGAAGTAAGGACCAGGTTCTTCCCAGATCTTTCACATTTATACACTATAATGATCATTCTTCCACAAGGCAGAGTCTGGCAAGCTATCAGTATCGTATTTGATATGCCAAAAACCAGTAAGTTATAGACCTCATTCCCAGACCTGAAGGATTGGTTTGAGGCTCTACGTGTTCCTGGAGAAAGCAGGTGCTCTTAGACTACACTAGCATGTGACAGGACATATGGAGATATTACTGGTACCCAATCAAGCAAATTGATGAACAACAGAAAGACAAGTGATACAAGTGATTTTTGGTTTGTGATGTTCAGAGTTTATTCTTGGGTCTTCAGTCAGTAATTACTATTGGCAATGATTGGGAGATCATATAGAATATCTGGGATCCAGGTCAGTGGTGTGAAATACAAGTGCCTTACCCACTCTACTCAATCTAATCCCTTTGTGTTTATCTTAGAACTCTTAATTCCCTGCATATTAGTTTCTTAATGCTTTTTATTTTGTTTGTATTTGGTTCACACCCAGCTGTGTTCAGGACTTACTCCTGGCTCTGGGCTCAGGGATCACTCAGAGATCTGTGCTCAGGGAATACTTCTTGTGTTGCTCAGTCTTCATTTTGGTGTGCCAGGGATAAAACCAGTGCCAGTGCATGCAATGCAAGTACCCTACCCACTATACTATTGCTCAAATCCTAAATGGAGTTTTCAGTAAAATGAAATTACTAAAGGAACAGCTTATTTATAAAATACTATTATGAAAGAAAATGTCAACAGCCAAATTAATATATTGTTATATATGTACCAAATATTTAATGTTCACTTGATCACTTGACATCCCATTGTTCATCAATTTGCTCGAGCAGACTCCAGTAACATTAGCATTTGGCCCAAACACATGCCAGTGTATCCCAATGGCATCTGGTTGTTTCAAGAATACGAAGAGCCTCAAAACATTTGTTTAGGGTCTTGAAGAAGTCTGACCATCTTGTAGGTGGGCAGCCACATGATCTTTTGACATCCCATGGGATACATTTGGTAATGGATCTAGTACAGCAGTCATCTCCAAATTGCATTACATGTCCAGTCCATTTGATTTTTGATGACTTGGCAAAGGAGATAGCATCCCTGAATCTGGATCACTGACAGATCTGAACTCCGGATTCCTTCTTTCACTTGAGTGAGGTGTGAGATTCCAAACAGCTCTTTTGATTCCTCTTTGGGAGATCCAAATAGCATTATCATCCTGCTTTCATAGGGCCCAGGTCTCTGAGGCTTATGTTAATGCAGGGGGAACAGTGGAGTTGAAGAATGGGCCCGGAGCCGGAGTTTCTTTGTCCTTTTAGCTATTTCTTCGATGCTTTTAAAGGCATTCCATGCTGCTCTCTTCCTACGTGCAGCTCAGGTTTTAGGTCATTCATCATGTTGAGTTATAGTCCAAGGTATACGTCACTTGATCACTTGATCACTTGAATCCTGTTATTCATAGATTTGCTTGAGCGGGTGCCAGTAACATTTCCATTGGACACTATCATGTGCCAATGTAGCCCAATGGCATCTGGTTTATTCAGGAATATGAAGAGCCTCAAACCGTTCCTTCAGAGACTTGACAAGGAAGTCTGACCATCTTGTAGGTGGGGGGCCACGTGATCATTTGACATCCCGTGGGATCCAGTCGGTAATGGCTCTAGTCCAGCGGTCGTCTCCAAATCGCATGTCCAGCCCATCTGATTTTTGATGCCTTGGCAAATGAGACAGCGTCCCTGATTCTGGAATAGCGACGGAGGTCAGAACTCCTGATTCCTTCTCTCACTTGAGTGAGGCGTGATATTCCAAGCATAGCTCTTTTGATTCCTCTCTGGGAGACCTGAATAGCATTCTCATCCTGCTTTTGTAGGGCCCAGGTCTATGAGTCCTATGTTAATACAGGCAGAATGGTGGAGTCAAAGAGATGTGCCCAGAGCCGGAGGTTCTTTGTCCTTTTAGCTATTTCTTTGATGCCTTTGAAGGCATTCCATCCACTCTCTTCCTCCTGCGCAGCTCAGGTTTTAGGTCGCTCATCATGTTGACTTCTCGACCTAGGTACACATAACTGCTGCATTCAGAGATGTTTGTTCCATTGAGAGTGAATGGGGCCCCTGGAAATAGCTCATTTTTCATGAACATAGTTTTCTTTAGATTCAGCTGTAGACCTGTCTTTGCACATTCTCGATTGAAGTCAGCCAGCATTTGTGCTGCTTGGCTAATGTTTGGTGTTATTAGAACGATATCATCAGCGAAGCGGAGGTGGTGTAGTTGCTGACCATCTATCTTCACTCCCATTCCTTCCCATTCTAATTGTCGCATTATGTTCTTGAGGGTGATGCTGAAGAGTTTTGGTGAAATGATATCACCCTGATGATCCAATCAATGATCACTTCTTTGTAGAATGGTGAGATCCTGGTGTTGAATCCGTATTACAGCTCATGAAGGATCTTGATGTATTGAGTTTGATCACCCTGTTTGTCTAGGGCTTCAATGAATGCTTCAGTCTCCACAGAATCAAAGGCTTTCTGTAAATCAATGAATGTGAGACAGAGCAGCATCTTGTACTCCCTACAAACCTCAATGACTTGGTTACTGTGTGGATATGGTCGATTGTGCTGAATCCTTTCCGGAAGCCTGCTTGCTCGCATGGTTGTCCTTCATCTAGTGTTCTGCCAATCCTGGCAGTGGGCCTCATCACTTCAAGTGTAATTGTCCTATCTGGTTTGTTAGGCATTCAAATGAATCAATGTTGACGGCCATGTTCGTATTGACAAGGACACCAATGCCACCGACGCTTCTTTCATTGCAGGTTCCAAGGAACAATTCTCTCCGTTGTCAAATACAGCGTGATGCAACTGATGCCTCCTCATCTCAGTCAGACCAATAATGTCATACTTGATCTTTTGCGCTTGCACCATCAGGTCCTCAATATATGCTTCTGATGCAAGCATACGTGCATAGAAAGTACAGACAATCATTTTAGTCCTTCGTTTTGGTAGCCTAGGATAGCCATGAAATTTTATCAGGAACTGCTTGTTCGCCTTTCTTACTGCTGCCATATTAAGGGCTCTTTCCGGCTCAGGAAAATAAACATTTTTGTTACTGGTTTTGGCATATCTAACACGCATCGGACAGCTTGCCAACCAAAAAATGTGGAAAGATAGGTCTAGAGCTGAATCTCAACAAAACAATGTTCATGAAAAATGAACTAGCCCCAGAGGCCCATTCACTCTCAATGGAACAAACATCTCTGAATGCAGCAGTTATGTGTATCTAGGTCAAGAAATCAACATAATGAATGACCTAAAACCTAGGTACACATAACTGCTGCATTCAGAGATGTTTGTTCCATTGAGAGTGAATGGGTCCTCTGGAACTAGTTCATTTTTCATGAGCATAGTTTTGTTGAGATTCAGATATAGCATATTCTCGGTGAAGTCAGACAGCATTTGTAGCACATGGCTAATGCTTGGTGTTATTAGAACAATCTCATTAGCGAAGCGGAGGTGGTGTAGTTGCTGACCGTCTATCTTCACTCCCATTCCTTCCCATTCTAACTGTCTCATGATGTTCTCGAGGGTGGCACTGAAGAGTTTTGGTGAAATGGTATCATCCTGACAAACCCCTCTTTTGACATCAATGTTCACCTCCTTGTAGAATGGTGAGATTCTGGTGGTGAATCCCGCAACACAGCTCAAGAAAGATCTTGATGTATTGAGTTTGAACACTATGTTTAACTAGGGCTTTCATGACTGCTTCAGTCTAAACAGAATCGAAGGTTTTCTTTAAGTCAATGAATGTGAGACAGAGTGGCATCTTAAACTCCCTACAAACCTCAATGGGCTTGGTTACAATGTAGATATGGTCGATTGTGCTGAATCCATTAAGGAAGTTAGCTTGCTCACATCGTTGTCCTTCATCTACTATTCTGTCAATGCTGATCAGGATGACTCGAGTGAACAGCTTGTAGATGATAGACAACAGGCAGATGGGGCGATAGTTGCCAATGTCATGAATGTCTCCCTTCTTAAACAGTAGAACTGTCCTGCTGGTTTTCCATTGGGAGGGCACCTTGCATTCAGACAGGTAGCATGTGAAGAGCAGAGCCAGTGTATTGATGAGTGCTGACAGCAGGTTCTTCAGGTGTTCGGGTCTGACTTTGTCTGGGCCTGGTGCTGTTAGCTTCTTTACTGACGAAATGGCATGTCGGATTTCAGAGGGGAGAACGTTGTGAACGACATACCCATTCTGCAGAATTTGGTATGTGGGCAGGTGGATGTGGCTATCAGAGAGATCTGAGCAGAAGTCATGGATAATCTTCTCCATTGCCTTTCTCGAAGATGTGATAGATCTATCAGGATGTCGGAGAGCAGTCATCTTGGTCTTATAGTTGGTGAAGGACAGGCGGTTGCTCTGAATACTTTTCCTGGCTTCTGCTGTTCTTTTCTCTTTGAGGTCTTCTTTTATCACTTCTCTGCATTGTTTTGCGAGCTTGGAAGTTAGCATTTGGTCGCCTGAGGCTCACACCTTGCGTTGGCGAATGAGCTTGAGTGTTTTGAAGACAGGTGTCCTTTTGTGTCTTTCTCTCTCTCTTGGCATTATTCGCACAATCATGGAGGTGCTGAACTGGATGTATTCTTCATCAATGTCGTCAATGATAGTATCTTCCCATGTTGCCAAAGAGTTCCCAGTTAGTGGTAATTCTGGCAGTTCTCTTCTTAAACTGCAGCCTTTTCTCCCCATTGCATGAAGTAGAATTTTACACGAAGGGGATGGTGGTCCGACCCTGTTTGGAATTTGGGGACAACAGCAACATCAATCAGGCAAAACTGTCAATTGAATATGATGTGTTCAATTTCATTGTGGAACTGTACACTAGGAGTTCCCATGTCCAAAGTGTTGATTCAACCTTTTGGAACTGTGAGTTCCCATGAATGGTCTTGGTGGACATGATGAACTCATATGGTCTCTCCCCCTATTCGTTCCATTCTAGGCCATGGGTCCCAATGTGGAGTTCTTTGGCCATCTTCTCGGTCCTATCTTGGCATTAAAATCACTGTCTATTATCTTGTAGAAGGCGTGATCTTTTTTATAGAACTCTTCCATTTCCATGTAGAATTTCTCAATTTCTTCTTCTTTGTATGAGGATGTTGGTGCGTAGACAACAAAGACAGAAATTGCTGGCAGTGGGCCGCATCTGTTCAAGTGTAATCATCCTATCCAGTTTGTTAGCAGTCAGATGAATCAATGTTGATGGCCATGTTCGTGTTGACAAGGACACTGACACCACCAATGCCTCTTTCATTTAATGTTCCAAGGAACAGTTTTCCAGTGTCAAAAACAGTGTGATGCGATTGGCGCCTCCTTATCTCTGTCAGACCAATGATGTTGTACTTGATCTTTTGCACTTACACCATTAGGTCCTCAATATGTGTTTCCGATGCCAGCCTACATGCATTAAATTACAGTCATATTCAATGTTCCCCAGCATTATTCAAAATGAAGTACTAATTGCAGAACAATAAATTTTATGTTATACTAAGTGAACTAAGTCAGAAAATACATATACCCTATATGTATATGAATTACCTATGCAACTCTAATGTACAGTTTTTCTATAGTAGTGAAAAGAGATCAATAATCACTTTATACTTGAAAGATTAGACAATTAGAATGTGAAGGAATGGGAGTGAAGATAGATAGTTGGCAACTGCACCACCTCTGCTTCACTGATGGCATCGTTCTAATAATATCAAACATTAGCCAAGTGGCACAAATGCTGGCTGACTTCAACCAAGAACGTGGAAAGATAGGTCTACAGCTGAATCTCAACAAAACAATGTTCATGAAAAATGAACTAGTTCCAGAGGCCCATTCATTCTCAATGGAACAAACATTTCTGAATGCAGCAGTTATGTGTATCTAGGTCAAGAACTCAACATAATGAATGACCTAAAACCTGTGCTACGTAAAAGGAAGAGAGTTTAAAGGAAGAGAGCATGGAATGCTTTCAAGAGCTTCAAAGAAATAGCTAAAAGGACAAAGAACATCCGACTCCAAGCACATCTCTTCGACTCCACTGTTCTCCCTGCATTAATATATGCCTCCGAGGACCTGGGACCTATTAAAGCAGGATGAGAGTGCTATTTGGGTCTCCCAAAGAGGAATTGAAAGAGCTATGCTTGGAATATCATGCCTCACTCAAGTGAGAGAAGAATCCGGAGTTCCGACCTCCATGGATCCAGAGTCAGGGAAGCTGTATGGTTTGCCAAGGCATCGAAAATCAGATGGACTGAACACGTAATGCGATTCTGAGATGACTGCTAGACTAGAGCCATTACTGACTGGATTCCACGCGAACACCAAAAGATCTTGCCGCCCACCAACAAGATGGTTAGACTTCTTTGTTAAGACCCTGAGCGAAAGGTTTGAGACTCTTCTTATTCCTTATGCAAGCAGATGCCATTGGGCTACACTGGCAATTGATAGGGCCAAATTGAAATGTTACAGACACCCACTCAAGCAAATCTACAAATAATGGGATGCCAAGTATTCAAATGATCAAGTGATATCTGTAAAAGAAAAAAATATTAAGGAGAAGTTCAAGAAAACTGGTCAGACAATAAAATGCTGATAGTATAACACCACATTTTTAATTCCTTTTTAGTATACTTAATGCATATGCAATCCTTAATGAATGTTAAATATTTTAAATCAGTGCAAGTTCTCTAATTTTAATAGTTGTTACATTAGAGTTCAGTAATGAAACCTGTGAAGTTTCTCCTTACTAGAGATTTTTTTTAAATCTAGTCCATCAGGTAAACCAGTTGATAATAAAGATTAAAAATAATTCTTCCTGGATTGGCAGATAAATTAGTAAAACAGGTTTTCAAAATAGGGAGAGAAGAGATTCTTAAATATCTCTGCTCATCAGTTATATAATGATTAGTTATATGTCGGGGAGCCGCTGGGGTCCCCAACAGTATCAAAACAGAAGTTTTCTTCTGCCATAGAGGTAGCTGGGGAACAGACGAAAACTCACATGCCTGGTGCAGTTACAAAAAGGCTTTTAATAGTACAAAAGCTCTAGCACTGCAGTCCAATATAATGAAAGAACTCTAGCTCTGGTCAGTACTTAGACAATACATCAGAGTCCAAGTCTCCCACTAAAGAGAGGGAGGATCTCATCCGAGAGGAGTCCTACCCAAAAGAAGGGGGGGAGGGCGAGTGCCTCAAGTCAGTCCCCTTATATACACCAGGTTAATCCTAACTGTTGATAAGGAGGATTCTGTCAGCAAAGAACCCTAAAAAGTTTCTAGATAGTGAAAGAGTGTAGAAGGGTGGTGCCATAGCCTCTTCCAGGTATAAACAAAGGAGTATGCCAAGGACTAATCTCTTCCTCTGAGATTATCTCTTATGTAAAACACTGGAGAGAGAGGGGGCTGGTATAAAGTAATACATATTAATTTCATGGGCTTCATGTAATCTAGATTGTACCCTCAAGATCCTTCTTATTTATTATCTGCACCAGGGTGAGTCTAAGTATCTCAATCTCTGTATACTGAAAGGGTCACACTTGCCTGTTTGAGGGCAAACTAGTATGATCCTTCCTATAATCTAAAATGATAGTCTCAACATAGCCAGGTGGCAGTCTCCTGGTAAATTCTAACTACCATGCTGGTTGCAGTAGGTATAAAGAGGAGCTGTGCCCAATCTAGATAACGTAGAAGTCTTAGTAGATGTAATAATGTCAGAAGATACTCATTTAGAGTCAAGGTGACTTCTGTAACTGCCATACCCTCTATCAGAGTTTACATAGAAGAGAGATCTCATTAGAATGAACCTTAACTTAAGAACATGTAAATAGATTTAAGCTGTGAGCAAAGCTCCCAAGCTAGCTAAGCCTGTCAGCCAACAGTTATATTTATAATAATAATGTAAAGCAAAAAATAATAAATATTAACATGATTATCATTTATAATCATGAAGATTTAAAGTGAGTTTATCAACTATATAAAATATTAATTGAATATTTCAAGACCTATATGTATAGGTTAATATGAACCAAGGAAATAAGCTAATTATTCATCAATAAAATGTTAATATAAGCCATAATATACCACAAACTAAATTAAACTTCCTAAATGGCTAAAGTGAAAAAATGTGGGGGAAAAACTGTGTAGGTAAAGATATGTAGCAATTATAATGCTTATCTATGGCTGGCAGAATAAGAAACTTGAAGAAAACTTGAAAATCTTATATGTATCCAGTAGAACTAAACATGTACAATTTTATGGACTTTGGTATGTGCCCAACAAGCTTCATATACTTGTAAAACAAAAAACACGTGAGAGGAATTTTCCAACATTCTTTTTCTATTTAGATAGTTTAAATAACTTAGATAGTTTAAAGTCATCAACAGAGTAAAGGAAAAATAGACTATGTTTTTTTAACTTAGCAGAAAACTACATTAGAAGAAAATTAATAAATTGTATAAATGAAATTTTATGGAAAGGACTCCACAGTCTTTAATATCAATTATTTAGTTATATGTGTTATATAACATGGTATATAATGAATATTAATAATACATATTAATAAACACACATATTTAATGTGTGTTTTATATAACTATGGTATGTAATGTATATTAATAATACATATTAATAAAAACACATATTTTATGTGTATTCATATATAATAATTGATATGTATTATATAGTATATGTCTGCATATTTTTAACAAAAACTTAAATTTTAAACAAAATATATTTATTGGAAAGTAGAAGTCAGATTGAGAAATATAACTTGAAGGGAAATAAGGTCATTGAACACAGAAATTGGCTGTATTTTAAGATAGAGTTTTATTTCAATACTACAGCATAGAACGTCAGTACGATGGATAAAATAAGATGTATTAATAGAAAATAATAACTCCGCAAAGTACCTAAGAAAGGCAGATAAGGAAAATATCTATAGTAGCTAGGAGGATATAGAATATATTAATTATTCTGAATATGGGCTGCAATTATTTAAAAAGTATTTCTTCAACAAAACACTTGCCATTAAGCCACCTAGAAGAATAGTTCATCATAATGTTTCAAGCTATTTCAATTAGAATTAAAGACATTTTAAATAGTCACCTGGATTGTCAATGTGTTTCCTTTTAAGATGATACAAAATGTTTTTTGGCCTGGAGCATTTGCTTTGGAAAAATAATATAGCTTTAAAAATACCTTTTGACAGGACAAGATTACAACTGAATAAATGTCATTTTTACATTTTATGTCTGGTCTTCTTAGTAGTGTTAAATTTAATTTTCTTATCCCATGTATTGATTTCCCCCTTTTCAACTTATGGTATCCTTTTCTGTTGTCATGAATAAATGAAAAATTGGTAAAGGACAACTTTGCCGTGTAAATTCTGTCATGGGTCCTTTGGATTAACTCTTCATGTTTAAAGCAATCATCTCAACTTACTTATGGCTTGGCAATTTAATTTGTATATGTACTGCATTTTTAATAGTTTTAGTAAATAAAATCTCTATTAGCCTTACTAGCCCCACATATGATTTCACCATTAAGCCAACCTGGTATAAGGATAATTTTTCATCCATAAAGATAGTACAGGTGTTAAGATTTCTGTCTTAACATGAAGTCAGTCTTACATGAAGTCAATCTTAGTTAAATCCCTGATACTAAATAAGGTCCCTTAGGAAGGAACAGGAGTGATCGCTGGCTCATTTAAAATAGGAAATAAATAGTATAGAACTCAGTGTTCCATACAAACAAATCTATGACTCATTTTTAGGGGTTTTTTTTTTTGCCTTTTTTTTTTATTTACCTGAAATTTAAGTTTAGTCTTTTTAATGGTTTTATTTTTAAAAGTTTTTAAATAGTTTTGTACTTGTTGATGCTGCTTCTGAGGTCAGATCCTGAGCAAGTAGAGCACCCACAAAGGTCAGTAGAGCACCCACAAAGGAGGTCCAGTAGAGCACCCACAAAGACAACTTCATGAACCACTTCGAGGTTCTTTATTAGGTACTCTAATAAGGAACTTGCTTTATTCTTTTATTTTTACTCTGTTTTATTAGGTAGAACAGGAATATTTAAACTGGTGGAAAGTAGGGTGTGAATTCTGTCAGCCAAGGGATGAAAAAAGGATGTGTGCTTCTGTACAATGTGTGCTTGACAAGTTTAGCTATACAGACCAATAAAATGACAATTTCTCTGTGCTTATCCCAAAAGAAATAATACTTGGGAAATGATGAAATACCAAATATCAAAACACAATACTAAAGAGAAAATCTTGGAAAGTAAAATGCCTTCCTTTTTATAATACTAATAGTATAGTAATAATTATATAATTGGCTTATACATGTATGTCAATGGTTATTGGCTATCACTTGATCACTTGAATCCCATTATTCATCGATTTGCTCGAGCAGGCACCAGTAACATTTCCATTGGACCCTATCACGTGCCAATGTAGCCCAATGGCATCTGGTTGATTCAGGAATATGAAGAGCCTCAAACCATTCCTTCAGAGTCTTGACAAGGAAGTATGACCATCTTGTAGGTGGGCGGCCACATGATCTTTTGACATCCCATGGGATCCAGTCGGTAATGGCTCTAGTCCAGCGGTCATCTCCAAATTGCATTACATGTCCAGCCCAACTGATTTTCGATGCCTTGGCAAACGAGACAGCATCCCTGATTCTGGAATAGCAACGGAGGTCAGAACTCCAGATTCCTTCTCTCACTTGAGTGAGGCATGATATTAATATTAGTACAAATTTCCCAACTATTAAATACCTAAAACTAAATGTATTGAAATGACAGGAAGCAGAATTTTATGACAGGTACAAATGCCAGGGCTTATTTTAGCACAACTTTCTGCACTACCATCAGTAATAGCTTTTCTACCTTTACAGACTATTCAACTTCAAATCCCTTTGTTTCTCTTCTATAAAATAGAGGTAACAGGAATAATCATCTCTTGGGATTTCTCTGAGTTAATTTAAATCAGCCTCTTAGAATAGCATCAACATGTGTAAAGCACACAACTAGATTAGCAATTATTATATAGTTATTATACATGGCAACAAAATACACACATTTGCCTTTCAGGTATGCTTTCAAACTTTTTTTATTTTGTGTAATTACTTATCTGTTTGTCTACAATATGCGTTTCAAAGGCTTATGTTCACAGTTTTATATTTGGTGAAGTATTGTATTCTTTTGCAAGATGTAACTCAGTTAAACATTGAGATTCATAAGAATAGATGACTTTCATTTGATACCTGTTTAGACAGAATGCTATAGGACAGGAAAGAAGTTTTTACAGAAATGTAACAAACTTTCATTCTATGGGTGTCCTGACAGCAGTCCCGGCATGACAATTTACATGCCATTGAGGAACTGCTCCCTGCAGATAACTGTTCATGTTCAAGGAGATGAGATCCACATAAATGACAGTAAAGTAAAGTTAGGCTTAGTGTTTTCTTTATGAAAACATTACTAGAAAAAAGTTTCTCTAGAGTATTAATGTAGTGGATCAGTTTGAAATTACGCTTAAAATTATGATAATTTATGAAAGCATTAAAAAAGTTCAGGAAAATAAAACAAGGAATATCTAACCTGCTTTTTTAAAAAAGTATTCCTTTTGGCTGATAACAATGACAATAGCTGACGAGGGTTTGCAGCAGACATTCCCACTTTGATGTTACTATTGAGGTCATGCATTGCAGGTATTTAATATTGATCTATAAATAAATTTGCAAAGTCAGGTGTATTATATAAGTTGTGATATCATATATATACTAGCTCATATTTTATACATATTTATATATGTATATACACACTAGTGCATATAACATGTATGAACTAGTCATGTAGAAAAATTAACAACATTGGGGCTGGGTGGCAAGGGAGTACACATGACTGTGTTGAGGATACTCTTGGTCCAGTGCATACTCTTGGTTCAGTGCATTCCTAGAGGTGCTTGTGAAAACATGTGGGGAGTTCTGGAGATTAAACCCAGTCAGTTGTGTAGAAGTCGAGCACCTTTCTTCCCCTCTCCAGAAAATGACATTTTATGAGTATAAATAAATTTCCTTGTATTGTTATTGTTAAACTCCTTTTTTGTCATTAAAGTTTGCTGAAAGGCACAGAGCTTTTTGCCCCCAAAATATTTAAGAACTGAGCAAATGTTTGTTGCAGCTTAAGTGAAATCACAAAGTGCATACCACGAAACACAAATAAAGTACATTAAAATAAAAGGAAATTTTTAAAGGATGATTATATTGAGCAATACTATAATTCAATGGTCATAATTGGGAAATTTTGCAAGAAAATGTGGGCATGCCCTCCACGACATTGAAACTAAAAACTTAAAAGATGAAACACCACTGGCCCAGCAGTAGAAGCAAAGATAAGAAAAGGGACTAAATTAAATTAAGAAGCTTCTGCACCTCAAAAGAAATGGTGACCAAGCCCATGGAATAGGAAGAATTACTTATCCAATACCTATCTCATAAGGGGTTAATATCTAAGGCACTGGTAGAACTTTACAAGAAAAACACCCAACTCCATCAAAAATATGGGAGAAGAAATAAAACAGAAACTTCCTCAAATTAAATATAGAAATGGCCAAAAGGCACGGAAACAATACTCTACATCAAAAATCATCAGGGAGATGCAAATCAAAACAACAATGAGGTATCAGCTCATACCACAGAGACAAGCACACATCCAAAGAGCAAGAGCAACCATTGCTGGCACGGTTGCAGGGAGAAAGGAGCTCTCATTCATTGCTGGTGAGAATGCCTACTAGTTCAGCCTTTTTTTGGAGAACAATATTGGCATCCCTCCCAAAACTAGATATTGAGCTTCCATACAGCCCAGCAATACCTCTTCTGGAAATATACCCTGTGGGCCCAAACAAATACAGTAGAAACACCATCTGTAAGTCTATGTTAATTGCAGCACTATCCACAATAGCCAGAATCTGGAAACAACACATGTCACCAAGAATAGATGATTAGATAAAGAAATGGTGGTACATGCACAAAATGGAATACTACTCAGCCATATGAAAAGATAAAATCATGACATCTGTTGCTATATGGAGGGACCTAGAGAATATCATGCTAAGTGAACTCAAAGGGAACAAGATTCAACACCAAAATCTCTCTCACATGTGGAATATAAACATACTGCGGGAATAACAAATGTCTAAAGAAAATGGAAATGAAGAGCATGAGACTAATATGCATTAGGAAACATGCCATCTGTGCATGCTGGGAGATACAACAGGGAGGAGGCAAAGAGTATGGAGGGAAACATTCAGTCAGGAGGAGGAGATGCTGAAAGGTGGTGAAGTGTTATGTATGTGACCCTGTCAGCAACAATGCTGTATAACACAGGGCAAAAACACAGATAAAGAATGCTTCCTCATAAATGCCAATTGGTGGGTAGAAGGCAAATGGAGACGGGGGCTGGGAAAAGATAGAGGGCTCACTGTTGAATCAATATATGCCTTTAACCGAATCATGACTAACTTTGTCATTTCATAGTGATTAAATAAAAATTTTAAAATAAATATAAAAAAATCTTTTTATGCAGTTTTTAAAATAGAAATTATTAATGTCACAATAAGCTATTGTAACATTAGGTTTGTCTCAAACTACACCAGTGTTATGAGAAACAAGTTACCCACCTAAGAAGTTGGATTATTATGGCAGATCAGTTCTCTGATTTATCTCAGACAGTAGCTTTTGATACTCTTTTTGAAAGGTTAAGACTTTTTTTCCCTTTTTATGAAAGTGGGAGATAGTAAGATAGTAAGATGCATGCACTTAATTAAATATAAACTTTAGGGATTTGAGGGCATTAGACACTGTTTTACTTTTTATATGTGTAGCCCCTGTTTTTATTTTTATATGTGTATCAAATACCCCCTCATACAAACAGAGATAAGTATTATCTTATGTTATCTTATCTTATCTTATGTCAGGGAACAATATGGTAACATATAGCATAAAATTCAGAGCTGAACATTTCAGGTCATCATTTCTAAGTGAACAAATCAGTTTATCATAGTAATTTGTTGTCCTAAAACAATTTATATTTTGAATTTGAAATTGTTCTATATTCAAGTCAGCAGCAGTATCACTTTCTTGTCTTGCACAGAAAATTTGTGAATCTTACAGAATTACTTTAATAAGTTGGACATAGGAACTCCAAAGTGAGTACATTTTCTACTCAAATGTGCCTTATTTTTTCATTCTGAAGTTTCTATGAAATCCTTTCCCATGAAGGACTTTTCATGAATGGTGTCCTAGGTAAGGAATTTTATAATAATATGTAGACAGAAAAATGTGCATTTCTCCTTTATAAGTACATCTAGAACACTATTCGGACTCTGACAATCTCCTCCCATTGTCCAGAATTATCTGTGCATTTACTTCTGTGGCCTTGATTTGGCAAATATCGGAGAGTTATGCATCTTCACAGAAGCAGAATAGCTCTCAGACTTCAGGATCCTCACAGTCTCTTATACGTTTCCTCATGTAATAACAGTATCCTTCCACTTATTGTCCTAATATGTCTGCAAAACTAGTGGTCATGTTTTCCTAGGAGGATAATTTGTTTTGTGGTTTTTCTGAGTCACTCAGAGAAGTTTTAATAAACTCAATTAGAATTTTTCAGAAGAGTCCATCGGAGACCAGCATTAAAAATCACAAAGGCACAGAGTTTGACTAATTCTTGAGAAAAGGAAACCACTCTGTTTCAAGGAAACCACTCTGTTTCCACTTTTTAAAGTCTAGAACTTTATATTATTTGATTTATACATACTACTATCATGGAAAAAACAAGAGCAAATTAAAAAGATGAAATCTATACATGTCAATATTACAATGTCAGGAGTGAAAAATATTTTAAGTTAGAGGGTAGGAAGACCAAGTCACTGACAAAATCCTAAATAGTAGCCAAATCTTAAGACCATCTATTATGGAAGATCTTATGGTGGCAGAGTCCTCAAATAAAATATTTTTATATTTATGAGAAAAGTTAATTATTAATGCAATTCATTATTTAGGAAAACGTTTCCCTGTTAAGATTGAAAATTATTTTCAGGCTTATCTGGGTTTTGGAAACATTTTTTTTGAGAGGGCCACACCCAGCTGTGTTCTGGACCTCTTCCTAGCTCTATGCTCAGAAATAACTCCTGGAAGAGCTCAGGAGACCAAAAGTGATGCCATGGATCAAACAAGGGATGGCTACATACAAAGAAAGTGCCTTAAGCCCTCTCTCTCTCTCTCTCTCTCTCTCTCTCTCTGCTGTAAGAGGTTCTCAAAGATAATTATAGAAGTATGCATTGTAGGTATCAATCTATCCCTAGTGATGATAAAACAAAATGCGTTATTCTATCCAAAGTAGTTATTTTTAAGTTTCAGATTCAGAAGTTCTAAGTGTTCTCTGAAATACATGCAAATGCATTGTGAAATTTTGCTTATCATTTGCAAAACATTTGTCATTCCTTCCACATGCACAAACTTTACAGCTTTTGCTTCAATAAATAAAATGACTTAAAGATGTGTAGTTGCCAAGTAACACCGGCAGTCAAATTGCATTATTTCTTTGTGTTACCTTTTCAAAGAATATTAGGTGTAGTATATAATGGAGCAAATTAATTTTTTATAAGAGGCAGTGAGCTAGATCACTGTTTCAAGCACATGACCTCACCTTATTACTTTCTTTGCTCATTTTCTCTGTATGTGGGATAAGTATTCTCAAACTGCAAGGGTAGAATACTCAGGCCAGGCAGCTGCTGATAGATTTTAGTAACTAAGGAGACAGTATTTGAGTCTCAACTCTGACAGCACACATCACAAAAAGGTAACGATGGAGGCACATATTCCTGTTTGAGTGGGCTGTGGATGACAATCTGCCAAACTTAAATAATGGGAGAGGCATTAGCTATGTTTTAAAAAAAAAAACAACTAGGTTTCAAGGTTTTTGCAAGATCCTAGGAATTTAACCCTACTTTCCCTTGAGATTTTTTGTTTTGTTAATGAACAATCTGGAAAACAACAAATAGAAGTAGAATTATATGGAAAAGTTGTTTTTGTAATTTCACTAGTATATCTGCATAATTTGGAATATTTTCAGTCTTCATGAATAACAAAAGAAATGCTATTTAATTATTGGGTTTCTTCTCCAGTTCCACCAGATTCATTGCATGTCATTTAAATATTCTGAGCATTTTTCTATTTCATATGTGAGGAAATTAGGATAACATTTTAAAATGATTTGTCTATTTCAAAATGTCAAAACTAGAATTTCAGTTCCATTCTATATGACAGAAAACTTAGCTTTTTATATTTTAAAATATTGCATGATAGATTTAAAGGTTTCTGCTTATAAAAAGACAGTCTGGGTGGAATTATTTGTGAAAATTTTCATAAAATAAATAGATAGATATGCATATATGGCACCTACATATTTTCTTGCACTATAATTTCACTAAGACTGCAATCTTTAATACTAGTTTTTGTTGCCTTTACAGCTGGACAGTGTCACCTCCCTGATCCAAGCAGCCAAAAATTTAATGAATGCTGTAGTGCAAACAGTGAAAATGTCTTATATAGCCTCAACCAAGATCATCCGAATTCAGAGTCCTGCTGGGTCCCGACACCCAGTTGTGATGTGGAGGATGAAGGCTCCTGCAAAAAAAACCTTTGATTAAAAGAGAAAAGCCAGAGGAAACTTGTGCAGCTGTTAGACGAGGCTCAGCAAAGAAAAAAATTCATCCAGTACAAGTCATGAGTGAATTTCGAGGAAGACATGTCTACTAAAACAATTATTCTTCTTTAAAGCCTATAGTACAAAGTCCTGGTTATGGTTAAACACGTTGCTTTATACACTTCATTAGCTTTCACTAACTTTTAGAGTTTAAGCCACAAATAATATACAATATTGAAAGTTCAAACCAATATAAGCTACATATATTTAGAGCTTGTAAATGTCATGGCAAGACAATGGACAGCATCTGATAAGGAACAAATGTTTGTGTGTTGAATGAATGAAGGTTTTCTGATGTCACTCTGTCTTTCCCATCACTGAGAATGCCTTACATTTACTTCCAAATATAAGAGACGCAAATGAGGTGTATTCATCAGTAATAATCAAATTATATTTACCTTTGATTTTCAGTTAAAACTTTGACATGAGTTCTTGACTTGGTTTCAATAGAAAGAAAATACTGTAGAAAATATATTCTAGGGGCCAGAACGATAGCCCAGCGGGTAGGGCGTTTGCCTTGCACGTGTTCAGCCCGTGCTGGCCCGGGTTCGATCCCCAGCATCACATATGGTCCCCCAAGCATTGCCAGGAGTGATTCCTGAGTGCAGAGCCAGGAAAAACCCCTGAGCATTGCTGGATGTGACCAAAAAAAAAAACAAAACAAAAAAAAAGATAAAAGAAATATATTGTAAGTAAATATCCATACTTTATATCACATAACTGGAAAGGCATGATGTGTGGTATAATGTGGGAAAATCAAGCTCTAGATAACTGTATCTAATAACAAGTGCATAGAAGACTAACATCATCACAAAGTAATTAAGTTTGAGCTGTCAAAATACTTTCTGGATGTCTGAGGTAAACCCTAGATTATTAATGCAGCAAATCATTATCATTATAGAAGTTACCATTAGTTTTGACTCCACAAAATTTTTGGATTCTGTTGTTTTCAGCAGTAGGATACATTGATTTATCACTCATATGGATACATTGGTTCATTGACTCATGTTTTGGGTTCATTTCACATAGGTAGAGAAAGAATTATTAGTTTTAGATGAAATGGAACATCTAACTATATTTCAATCTGAATTATGATAACAGAAGTGTAAGGAATTTTGCATGACTATAAAAATCCATTTTATCACCTTGTGATTATAATTAAAAGAAGACTATTGTATAAAAAATTGGTATTGAGTAAAATATAACTGACTTGAATTGTACCATTGAACTATGAAATAGAGTTAATGACAATGAAGCTGGAATTACTCATTTTTTTTAAAGTAAATGTCATTGAGGTCATTTTATAACTCCAATCACTAAACTAATTCCTAGTTAGTTAATAATAGACTTCATAATAATCTTTCTCTTTCATCATCTCTCTCCCTCTTTTTGCACTTTCCTTTCTTTCTCTCTCTCCCTACCCTCTTTTTCTCATTGTCTTTCTTGTATTGTACTTTCCATAAGCTCTTTGGAGGAATTCTATTTTAGTCCCAAATTCCTAAATGGAGAACTTTAAACATATATTCTCTTCTAATTTATGAGAATGATAAAAATAACTACTTACTTGTACAATATTACCATTAATGTGTTGTTTCAACAACCATCACCTTAGTTTGATAAAGAATAATGTATAACATATAACATTAGTTAATAAAAGGAGGACTGGTTTTGGAAAAACTGTTCACATGCAAATGCATCAAGATTGAGATTATGATATATATCAATTTAGTGTGCAAATGGTGTGGAAAATTATTTATTTAATAGGTCATTGTTAATTATGGAGAAAATGTTAAATTCTTTGTATCATGATAGATTATTTCATTATTGCTAAATGCTGGTTTGAGCAGGTTAATTTTCTCAGATGAAAGCAATAATCTTCTCTTTGTATTGTACTATGTACTGGCACAAAGTAATTATACAAAGTCCACTTTCTAAAAGATAAGGTAGTGCAGAAAAGAATAGGAAAATTCAGATGATTCTATGTTTAGTACTACCTATATGATTGAGGCAAAATAAGCAGTTTTATTTGTTGAAATGTTGCCAGCACTTTCTGATCTAAGTGTAATCATTGTAAGTGTGACATTTATGACACATCCTTTTCTCAGATAGAAGTGTGATTTTATAATTTCATTTAGAAAAAAAATACATCACCAGACTACTAACTCTGTTCTTTAGCTTCTAAAGGCACATGCTCTGGAATCATAAGAATCTGATTTAGAAATTTTGAGTCAATTTGATTGGAATTTCAACTGCAGCATCAAATGCCAAAAGAACACAACTTAAAATCATATTACCAAAATAATTTCTACAAAGTAAAATAGTAGTTTAATAATTCAAACTTAGATGTGAAAAGTCCTCCTCTTAAAATTAGGCTTCTTTTTTGCATGAAACTACAATTAAACAATAAGGTTTACTAGGAGATTAATCCAGGAGTAGATTCTTATCTAGCAATGAAAAGTGTAATAAAAACAAATTGCATACAGCTGAGAGAACTCCTGGTGGGCAAAATGACAAGATTTAGTTAAAAATATAAATTATTAATGAGTGTTTATACACAGAAAAATTAGTATTTAAAATAATCATAAATGTATTCTTGACAGTTAAATCAATCTAATCAATATATATAAATTTAGTAGATGTATTTACATTTAAGATCTTTTGTTGGAGAATAGCAAAACTCTTTTTTAACATGAATAGCTTGGCCACTTGTCACTTGTCACTTGCTTTCCCGTTGTTCATCGATTTGCTTGAGTGGGCACCCAGTAATGTCTCCATTCAGTGGGAATGAGTTCCATTATTGTTACAGATTTTGGCATATCAAGTACACAATGGGTAGCTTGCCAGGCTCTGCCATGATCTGGGCTCATCCCAGGGGCCCCAGTCTTTTTCTATGTCAGGCCATCAACCATCCAGGGCCCACAGGGCAGAGCCCTGGGGCTGTAAACAAGCCTATCTCCTGTCAGCCATCTGCGGACACAGACAGGCACTGCAGCCACACCTGCAACTCCTCGAGGGGCAGGTTGGTGGCTCCCTAAAAAACTGAAATCAGGGGCTGGAGAGATAGTCCAGAAGTCTGCCTTGCAGGCGGCTGACCCAGGTTCAATCCCCAGCATCCCATATGGTCTGAACACCACCAGAAGTAATTACTGAGTGAAGAGCTAGGAGTAACCCCTGAGCATTTCCAGGTGTGACCCAAAAAACAAAATAAATAAACAAACAAACAAATATCTGAAATCATGCCACAGAAAATGTTTTTTTTCTCATGATAGATTTGCTTAATTATGATAATTAGAACTGTTTTTTCTTATTAAAATCAATTTGTGTCTTTACAATTTAAAACAAAATGATCCTTGAAGGAGAGAACAGGGCTTTTACTACTGCAGGAATATTTTCTTTCTACTTCACCACTATCATCTCTTATATCAGACTTGAATCAGAATGATAATTTCCTTTTATTGTTGTTTATAAGGCTACAGTCAGCAATGCCCAGGGGTTACTCCTGGTTTTTCACTCAGAAAT
The DNA here is from genome assembly GCA_021461705.1 of Cryptotis parvus. Taxonomy (NCBI): domain Eukaryota; kingdom Metazoa; phylum Chordata; class Mammalia; order Eulipotyphla; family Soricidae; genus Cryptotis; species Cryptotis parvus. The sequence continues at coordinate 96,597 of JAJIBD010025501.1, read as the reverse complement.
TACTCTTGGTGGTAGTTGGAGACCACGTTGAGGCCGGGATGGAACCATAGTACCTAGTTCACTGCATGCAAAGCAAACGACCTATTTGCTGTACTATCATTCTAGTCCCCAGATATAATTTTTAAAATAATCATGAAGCATTACTAAATCAAAGGATTTTCTAACTATAAAACTGGGATGATTTCTTTTTATAAAACAAACAGGTGAGAGTTATAATCTATCTCTTTTATCACATTCATTAGATTAAAATATTTGATTTTTGCTATAAAGGAGTTTCTGGGTTTGGCTTGATGAAAAACACACACTAAGTTTGCAAGATAATTTGTTAATTATTCCTGCTTATCTTATAAGAGAATTTGAATGCTTTATAGAAATACAATGTCCATAAATGGGTCTTCTGATCATTGTAAATTTCTTTACATCAGTATCAGTTTTAATGTTAACATCACTTATAAAATTGCTTCTGAGCAAGTGACAAAGGCCATAGCTAGACAAAAGAAAAGCTCAGTCTTTCTGTCTGGCATTCTTGCATAGTTAAATGACTTTAAATGTGTTCATATAACATTTCAGAAAGATAGTTAAATTTGTGAGCACACAGTTATCAAAGTGGACTCTAAACTGATAATTAATACTAATCAAATTCAATAATGAATGGCTAAAAAGATAATTTCTGACAAAAGGAAAGTGTTCTTATGCATTCATTTTCTGGGTGTTCTCACTCATCCCTAGTGTAGAGATGCTCCTATACAGCTGTTCATCAGTATAATACCAGCTGGTCTCCTCATCCCAGTCAGTCACCCCAAACTAAAACCCTTTACTGTTCTTCCATGTACCAAAAACATCTATCGCCACTTTCTCTACCTTTAGCACCTTTCATTCAAATTGATTAATCTATTCAGTCAAGTTTATGAATGACAGTATTCCATTTTCGTTATAGTTCAGAAAACATTACTATTCTTTTCAGTGTCAGAATGCAGATTCCATAAACAGGTCTGTAGTTCCCATAGAAAGAGATTTCTGCATAGTAGCTAAATGAGTAGAATGAGAACTGAGACTGTTTCTGGTGATATTTACTGTTCCCTGACAAAACCATTGCATAATTACAGCCTTTTCAGTATTTTAAGACTTCCCTTGATCAGCAAAGCCAACACCGAATACCAAGTAGAATGAAACCTGAACTTTCTTATATCAGCCTGCCATTTGTGAGGCTAGTCTGTTGTATATTGGAAAGCAATTTCTATTTTTTGTTTAAAATGCCAGAAATGCTTTTTTTTGCTTGATCAGAATATTTAGGAGGATCCAGCTAAAAGACAGAAACTTTAAATTATTTTAATAACCACTTATAAGAAAATTAGGAAATATTGCTGTCTGAAAATTTTATATTCATACTTTTATATTTTAATTCAAATAAATGAAATTATGCTTATGTGTTTCATATGCCAGAAAACATTTTTTCCGTTGAAAAACATTATAGTACTTATTTGTCATAATTCTAATCTGGTACCATTATGATATATTTTATTTCAGTATTTTGCTTGGCACTATTAATAAAAATATCATTACTAAAATAGAATACTATAAAAATTGAAATACTGTAAATAAAAAAAATCCTAATGGAAATTGCTTTAATACAAATTATCTAAAGTTTTTATTACAACCCTTTGGGTCTCTTAGGAAAGAAAACAAATATTATTAAAACCAGGTGTATGTAGCTAAAGATGTATCAATAAAATCTGAGACACTATTCTAGATATTTGAAAAAAAAAATCATTGAAATTTTAAATAATTTTCTTTTCTTAATTCACCTGAACAAAATACACTATTAATGTGTATAATTTTTTTAGCTTTAATAGTTTTATATGTACAATTTCCCTTTCAAGGGAGGTAATGTTATTCTTGAATACTAAAAATGTATATGAGAAATAATAATTAAAACCATTCCCAAAAGGAACTCTGGCCTTACTAGAATTTCTTCTTTATGTTATACAAGGTTTTTAGGACTGGATTCTACAAAGAAAATAAAATGAGATATTTTGTGACTACAAGCTGGCATGTGGCATCTGATGGTTTCTATTGATTTATAGGAGCAAAATATAAGAATTTCTTTAAAATAGTATTGAGAAGTTGTAAGAGAAGATAGACATAAACACAGTGTGGTTCTAAATGTAAAACTAAGAAAAGTGTTACTGGTAAGGGAGGGAGCAGAGAGGTAGCTATGGAAGCAGACAACTTTTCTATTGTCAGAAGGAAGAACTTGGGATTTAAGGACAATGAGGCTGCCTTTAGGAAGATTATAAGGATAGATAGGACAGAGGTTTTTGTCTTTGGTGCTTTATATGAAGTTTGGTTGTAAGTAATAAGCCACACTAAAAGATGTACCTTTTGAAGATTATTTATTGACAGTACTGCAATATCAAAAACAAATTCAGTAAATTTGATGCCTTAATCACAGATAACTACAGAGGAAACCAGAATAACTATAAATCCAGAGATGCAATAGATATTTCTTGAGCCAACTGCAAAATTCCAGTCTTTATTCTTGGCTCTTAGAGTAACCGAGATATAAAATAAATAGATTTCTTTGCAATAGTGCTTGACCAATGTTAATGCTGTTACCGTAATCTCATCTTTTTATCCAGTGGGATATGCATTATTATAGTCCATAGGTAAGAAAACACACTTAATCAAGGTAATAGCCTTTCTCAAAAACTTAGTGACTTTAAATTTCATTTTTTATATGCCAACATATCACTTTTTTTGTCACACCTCTTGAATGTCCTGAAAATATTGATTTGAAAGTGCATACATTTCGATGTTGACTGGCTTTCTACATAAAAGTAAAGAAGATAAAGGACTTATTAATCGATTACTCCATAACTCCATTCAAAGTAGATAAAATTAGCAACCAATTCTTACCTTTTAAAGATGAATATAGTCATAGTACCACGATGAGTGAATTTTCTTACTTTCATTTCCACAAAGAAGAAATTTTCAATGCCTTTTCCACAAGCATTGATTGATGGGTGAAACCTATTTACTGGTCCTACTTCCTTTTTCCGCCCCCATTGTTAAAGTATATAATATATGTGTGTGCACTCATGGAGTCCAGTGAAGTATTGCTCAAGAAGAAATTTCACAGGCTGTTTTTCCTGTATCCCAAACTGATCTAAGCAATTGCAAATTTATGTTTCCTTCCTTATTGAGGTCACAAATATGTACAGTATACCCTGGTTTATTTCTTTAAATTTGTATTGCCCTTTTCTTCGGAGCAATTGAGGACTAGACCTTCATTGTCCATATTGCTGGACTGGCTGGTAATCCTATTTTTCCCTCTGCTATAGTAGAGCCATGAGTGTGTTTATTCAAACTTATAATCTTGTTATTTGGGACTCCTTATTCTGGAGGACATGGCAGTAATTATGATGCCTGTCTCCAACTAAAAAAAAATAGTTTTTCAATTGAATCACTATGAGATGCACAGTAACAAAGCTGTTCATGATCATATTTCAGTCATAAAATGTTTCAACACCCATCCCCCACTTGTGCCCATTTGCCACTAAAAATATCTCCAGTTTCCCTCCTGCCATTTTCCCCACACTTAGCACCGGCCAGTCTCTATGGCAGACACTTTCAAACTTTTCTCGAAAGGGTACACATATTTATAAACTGTATCACTGTATCACTGTCTTCCCGTTCATCATCGATTTGCTCGAGCGGGCCCCAGTAACATCTCCATATGTCCTGTCTCATGCTAGTAGAGCCCAAGGCATCTGCTTGCTCCAGGAACATAAAGAGCCCCAATCCATTCCGGAATGAGGTCTATAATTGTTATTGGTATTTGGCATATATCAAATACAACACGGGTAGCTTGCCAGGCTCTGCCGTGCAGGTAGCATACTCTTGTAGGCACCTCTAAGTCCAGCATTTATTGATGAACCGCGCGGCCGCAAGCGGCTGCGTGAGCCGGGCGCTGATAGGCTGGTCTGCTGGGTGGAGGTCTGACGAGAGAAGTCCGATGTGGAAAATGGAGGCCCTCATGGAGTGGGGGGTCTTCTGGCTTGTTGCGAGGCTCTGCTGGGATGGTGGGCCAGGGCTAGAACCCACCATCCCTCCCGGGCGCCTCATGAGCGGCTGGTCACAGGGAGAGCCAGTAGCAGCTCTGCCCCATGTCTGCAAGTCTCTGGACCGGCATACCTGAGCCGGATTTAAGAAAGACTGCTGCAGGGTGGAACTTCGATGAGCCGGGCGCTGATAGGCTGGTCTGCTGGGTGGAGGTCTGACGAGAGAGAAGTCCGGATGTGGAAAATGGAGGCCCTCATGGAGTGGGGGGGTCGTCTGGCTTGTTGCGAGGCTCTGCTGGGATAGTGGGCCAGGGCTAGAACCCACCATCCCTCCCGGGCGTCTCATGAGCGGCTGGTCACAGGGGAGAGCCAGTAGCAGCTTTGCCCCATGTCTGCAAGTCATTTATAAACATACTCTAAAAATATACAAAAATACTTAAAATGGTAATAACAGTGATGTCTGTGTTTTCATTTCAAGAAAATTATTTTCTATATTAAATGGTATCACTTTCAGGAAAGATTATTATTTTTAACTGAATATTTGGTCTTAAAGGTCAGAATGTCTTAAAGAATTTAAGGCTCTTACCAGTAATTATACTGACTGCTCTTATTCCTGAACAAACTTTTCACTTTTCTATCTGAATATCCATGTTTACATAATACCAAGTTAACACTTGGCATGCCACATAAGTTTCCCACCTGTGTAAGTTATCTAAACATTTCTAGTATTTGCTGATTGTCTAACTTGGGATTATGGATGTCTTTGTCCTGTTCTTCTAAAATCAAATATTTCCTGGAGTGTTTATTAATAATGAAACTAGTCTCAGATGTTATTTTCTGATTTCATTAAAACACATCGTTCCTAAGGCTTTAAACATAAAATTAATTTTTCGATGCTGTAGAGATAGTGTTCAATTGCTTTCAAAACTTTTTTGCCTTTATTACTGCCTGTCACTATACATTGGTATAAAATGGATCCATAATAATATAAGTATGTTAATTTAACAATGCTTACAGTGCTAAGATGTACTTCCCATTTTTTAAAAATCATATCTTTCATGCAAACCTTTCCAAAGAAAATGTCACGGACCTAATTGACAGCCTAACAGTTTTTCCCCCATAGTCATGACTAACAAGTCATGGCTGAAACAGAAACAGAAGTAGGCATACATTATGTCCAATTTAGTACCTAATAGTTGAGACTTAGAGCAAAATTTTCTCAGGAAAGTTGGATGATTAAATATGAATTCTTCCAAAGAAAGATTTCCAGGTGCCCCTGCTTTCCATTTTCATTATGCTTTTAGTTCCATGGTGCCTGGGATAAAAACATACTTCTTTAGTTTATGTACTTTTACAAGCATCAGCTTCAACAGCTCGTGACATTTCAAATCTTAATATGCATGGTATAATTTAGTATGAAAACAGATTTTGTTTAGGGCAGTCCTAGATGAAATAAAAGCAATCAATAATGGTCATGTTTATTGCAAACAGTTTCTTGGAAGTTTAACTTTAGTGTCTTTTAAGGTGTTTTAGACCATCTTGATTTTTACATTTTACCATAAGATGAAGGCAGAAAGAAACTGAGGGAAATTGACCATATATAGTGGCCAATTGAAAGCCTTTTTAGAGCTTGGCTATGGACTACAACAAAAGAATTGGCGGGACTTTCAGGTCAATATTTATCCTAAAAAATCAATTTCACCAATCAATAAAAATGAATTATTCATCAGGAATAGCAAAAGCTCTTTTATAAACTTATGACATTGGCAAAGAAGCCCAAATACTTCTTTTTTTCTAATTCTGTGTGCCTTTTGTGCTTAGGTAAATCAATAAAAATGTTTTTATTGTGTTCTCAATTGAAATGTTTCACATATTACACTGTTTGATTTGAAGTTATGTAATGTTATTTGAAGCAATATTTCCACTTCTGTCATTATATTGTATTAATGATTTGTCTAACTGAAAATTAAACTATGTATGCTAAAGCAATAAAATTTAAAGAATTGTAATGCATATGCTGTTTCTGCTTGGTATTCTATGAGGGACAAATAAAATAAAATTAATAAATTGGTCTGTAATCTAACATATATTTTCAAGAATCACCCTTAATACTTTTCTCTTTTACTTGTGCATATTATAGATCAAGGAAGGAATTTTTATGAACTAATCCTTGACCATCAGTAACATATTTCAGAATTAAGTGCTTATTAATCTAAGCATTACCACAATATGTACATTAGTTTAATATTATGTCTATATAATTGAAGAACTACTCTGTAAATTAGGACTTTATAAAATTATCAGTTATCTTTCTGGGAATGTTTGAACACACTCTATCATGCTCATGAACTACCCTTTGGTCTATCAATTTTGTTTCTTCTTTTAGCATCGTACCTGGTGATGCTTAGGGCTAACACCTGGCTCTATATATATTCAGTAATCAGCCCTGGTACTTCTCAGGGAACCATGTGCAGTGTCAGGGATAGGACCAGCATTTAATACATGAAAGGCAAACTTCTTAACCCCTTTTCTGTCAGTCTGACTCCTCTATCAATGTTTTTATATTGTTACATTCTTATCATCAATTTGGACTTCTTTACCTCTATACAGTTTTAGTAATGATCCCTTGTCAATTTGAATTCACGGTTCTCTTTGTTTTTTTTTTTTATCCAGAGTTCACTGTATATTCTGGGACATTAATTTCTCCCTCACTGCTCAAAATGTTGCCAAACCTCAGTCTGCTTATATATGTAATGTAGACCTAATATAAGGTTATCTCCTTTTCTATGAAAGAACAAACATTCCTTCATTAAGTTCTACCAGACAGTAGTTGCCTCTTTGCAAATTAAAATGGCAGTATGGGGTTACCATTCTGTTTCAGTTTCTCCAGAGCCCCTGGAGCCGGTATTGCTGGATAGCAGCACTCTCTCTCTCCCTTATGTATTTGTTGTGCTCACTCTGTGGAAGTGGAACTAAAAGCACTCTTGGCAAGAAGAATCTGTTCTTGCTGGAGGCTGAGTTGATGTCCTGGCATTTCCTAGGCAACTCTGTTAAATATTCCACCCTGGAGCAGTAACTCAAAGATGTAAATTCTAGTCACTGCAAGTCAACTATCCTGTGGTTTGCAATGGGAAAGTAACTATCCTCCTTTATCAAGTGTATCTGGCTTCCTATTGTTAACCCAAATTCATCCAAATAATATTGAAGATATAAGTAGTTTTATTAAATGATTTATGAATCAGACAGCAGTCTGTCTAGCAAGTTAAAGTTGTTACTTGTAATTATAGAAAATGCAAAGTTTTTAAGATTCAAAGTAGAAGAAAAAGTTCAAGAAGGTTCAGAGACAGTACCGTGACTTACTAAGTTGCAAGTTACCAATCCAGGTTCAATTCCTGGCATCACATATGGTCTTCTGAGTCTACCAGGAGTGATCTATGAGTGCACAGCTATGAACACAGTTGGGTGTGTTCACAAAACAGGAGCAGAGCTAAGAACAGCTAGGTGTGGCCACAGAACAAAACAAAGGGAAAAGGAAGTTTTTCTTAGGGAAAATATAGTTCTCATATAGTACCATACTAGTACTAACCAAGAAATTCAGATTGATTTAACATTCCAATTTTAGGAGAGATAAAAAATTGTGGTCAGGTTGGGTAGTAAGTTTTGGTGGAGCTTAACTATTTTGGGCTTGCTCTTATCTTTCATATATTTATTATTTTTTTAGAGACGTAAGTCCTGTTTGGGGATAAAATTCTTTTAAAGTATGGGTTGAGAGAAGGAACATTTGTAAGGAAACAGGAATTGTCAAATCGAGAGGAAATAGTAGATGAAACATTTTGAGTAGAATAGATCACAAACCATTTTACTCCAAATTTCTCTGTTTTTAAGGATTTCAGAAATAAACTGGAAACATGGATTTGCTGGTCTAAATCCCATGAAGAGATGGGATGAATCATCACATTCTGTGAGTTTTCCCAATCTCATAACTCCTGTAGTTAGTTGTAGTAACAGAATGTTAAGTTACAGTGATGTTTACCGTTATCCTGTCTAAGAGGATATTTTACACTCTTTATAATGTCTAAATAAAACTGCTTTTTCAATATTTTATTTTACCACCATGAGATATACAATTACAAAGATGTTCATAAGATGTTCATATTGGGGTTTTGGTCATACAATGTTCTGGTCCCCATCCCTCCACTAGTGCCTATCTCCCACCATCAATGTCCCTGATTCCCTCCCACCTCCCCTAGCCTGCCTCTATGGCAGGATGTTTATCTCTTTCTCTCTCTCTCTTTCTCTCTTCCTTCCCTTACACATTGTGGATTACAATATATACATTAAGAGATTGTCATTTGTATCATTTTGCCTAAATTTAATGTTCAGTTCTAGGTTGGTGTTGCAACGTTCAACACCATTGTTAGCACACTGTGCCATTCTCTGACTTACCTAGCCTCTGAATTCCCGCACGCTTGTGATAATTGCCACCTTTGACAAGATTTCCTGATCCATGTTTCACCTGACCTTGGATATTGCTATCATAATATGTACATATATGTTTATGTCATGCAAATAAATGCAGTCATTCTATAGTTGTCATTTTCCCTCTGGCTAATTTCACTCAACATGATCCCTCCATATGCATCCATTTATAGGCAAATTTGATAAATTCACTTTTCCTAACAGCTGCATAGTATTCCATTGTATAGATGTGCCAAGTTCTTTATCCAGTCATCAGTTCTCGGGCACACTGGTTGTTTCCAGATTCTGGCTATTGTGAATAGTGCTACTATGAAAATAAGTGAGGATGGTGTTTCTGCTGTGTGTTTTTGGCTTCCCAGGGTATATCCCCAAGAGCTTTATGGCTGGGTCAAACGGGAGTTCAATTTCTAGTCTTTGGAGGAAAGTCCATATTGTTTTCCAGAAAGGCTGTACCACTTGACATTCCAAACAACAATGAATGAGAGTCCTCTTTACCCCACATCCACGCCAGCACTTGTTGTTCTTGCTGTTTTAGATATGTGCCAGTCTCTGTGCTGTAAGATGATATCTCGTTGTTTTGATTTGCATCTCTCTGATGATTAATGATAATAAGCATTTATTCATATGTCTTTTGGCCATCTGAATTTCTTCCTTGTTGAAGTTTCTGTTCACTTCTTTTCACTTCTCCCCGAGTTTTGATGGGGTTGTTTTCTTCTTGTAAAGTTCTACCAGTGCCTGATATATCCTGCATATTGAACCCTTATCAGATGGACATTGGGTGAATATTCTTTCCCATTCTGTGGACTGTCTATGTATCTTGGTCACTGTTTCTTTTAAGGTGCAGAAGCTTTTTAGTTTCATGTAGTCCCATATGTTTATCTTTTCTTCTGGTTGCTTTGTTAGTGGTGATTCGCCTTTAAAGATGCCTCTAACTTCACTGTCGTGGAGGGTTTTTCCTATATTTTCTTCAACGTACTCTATGAACTTAGGTCTGATATTGAGATCTTTAATCCATTTTGATATAATTTTTGTGCATGGTGTTAGAGGTCCAAATTCATTTTTCACATGCCTTGGCCCAGTTTTACCAGCACCACTTGTTGAAGAGGCTTACATTACTCCATTTTGGACTCTTTGCACCTTTATCAAAGATTAAATCATCATGTGTTTGAGGTTGGGTGTCAGGATATGCAATTCTATTCTATAGGTCCACAGGTTTGTTTTTCTTCCAATACCATGCTGTTTTAAATACTACTGCCTTATAGTACAGTTTGGAAGTTGGGAAAGGTGATGCCTCCAATCTTCTTTTTCTGAGGATTACTTTAGCTATCTGGGGAGTTTATTGTTCCATACACATTTCAGGAGTGTTTGGTCAATATCTTTGAAGAATGTCATGGGTATCTGTTGCAGGACTCCTAAGGGCCGCTGCATCTGCTCTGAATTGCCGCCTGCAAATCACTTCATAGATAAGGGGTAGTCTAAATGTGGCAGTTTATCTGACCATGTATGCTGTACTAGCTGGTATAAATATTCTCCCATGCTACCACAATCATCGTGGGACTAGCTAGATCTTACCAGCATATTAGCCTGGCCACGTAGGACCCCTAAGTAATTAGACCAGTGAGATATGCTGTTTGCTTCCAAGCAAACAAGCATGGCTCCCTGATGTACTCAAAGGCAACTAAAATATAAAACTACAATAAAGTAGAAGAGACTTCTGAAGGCTTGGAGAAATATTTAACTGGCATTAGTATTAGTCTTTGGTACAGAGACATGCCATATCAGAAACCCCTTCTCTACCCTATAAAGGCATTTCCAGGCAGATCTTGGCTCAAAACATTAGCATACTAAAGGGCCTAGGTGAGGTGCAGGGAGGGATTACCTAAGGGCATTTGACCCTCCCTGCTTTCCATAACAGTGGGAGGAAGGTCTGAGTTGTAGGGGGTATAAACTAGCCTGTTTCCTCTCTCCCACGCTTCTTCTTTTTGGGCTCTCTCTCTTTGTGAGCGCTCACCCTTCTTGGGAGTCTTATCTTCTTCTCCTTTTACAGGGCCTTTAAACATGGTGGCCGCCATCTTGGCCTACACGTGGCTGGGGGTTCTAACCTGAAATTCTAAGCACCAGGCTTTTCCTTTTTGCTGATTTGTATGCCTGAACCTGTGATAAGTAAAGCCTTTTTAAAACTGCATCGGATTCCTGAGTTTTCATCCATTCTGCGCCGGCTTTGGAGGTAGAAGGGAACTCCGCTTCCCAGCACTGTCAGGGGACCCCAGAGGAGCTCCCGACAGGTATCTTTATAGTGACTGCATTGAATCTGTACAAAGCTCTAGGTAGTACTACTATTTTGACAATGTTGATTCTCCCCATCCATGAGCAGGGAATGTGTTTCCATTTCCTTGTGTCCTTGTTTGAATCCCGTTATTCATTGATTCAAGTGAAGTGATCAAGTGATCAAGTGTGTCCTCTTTTTATTTCTTGGAGCAGTATCTTGTAGTTTTTCTTTGTACAGGCCCTTTACACAATTAGTTGAGCTGATTTGATTTTTTCTGTGGAACAGAAAATCAAGGTATTTGATTTTTTGTGGAACAGAAAATCAAGGTATTTGATTTTCTGTGGAACAATTGTGAATGGAATCATTTTCCTTAATATCCCTTTCTTCCTTTTTTTTTTTTATTTGTAGATAGGAAATCCACCGACTTTTGGGTGTTGGTTTTGTATCCTGCCACTCTGCTATAAGTATCTATTGTTCCTAGGAGTTTTTTGGTAGAGAGTTTAGGGTTGTCTAGGTATAATATCATGTCATCTGCAAATAGTGATAGCTTGACTTCTTCCTTGCCTATCTGGATGCCCTTAATATCATTTCCTTCTCAGATTGCTCTGGCAAGTACTACCAGTAGTATATTGAATAAAAAGAGGTAAGAATGGGCAACCTTGTCTTGTCCTGATCTTAGGGGGAAGGCTTTCCCTAAGACTTTCATCATTCTCCCCAGTGAGAATGATGCTCACTGTGGGCTTTGGTAGATGGCTTTGACTATATTGAGGAAGGTACCTTCAATTCCCATTTTTTCAGGGTTTTAATTAAAAAAAAGGGTATTGGATCTTGTCAAATTCTTTCTCTGCTCTATTGAAATGATCAAATGGTTTTTATTTTTTCTCTTATTGATATGATGTATTATGTTGATTGACTTGTGAATGTTGAACCATCCTTGCATTCCCGGATGAATCCTACTTGGTCATGATGTATAATCTTTATTAGTCTTTGGATTCTGTTTGCTAGTATTTTGTTGAAGATCTTAGCATCAGTGTTCATCAGGGAGATTGGTCTGCAGTTTTCTTTGTGTCGTCTCTCCCTGCTTTGGGTATCAGGGTGATTTGTGCCTCGTAGAAAATGTTTGGGAGTGTTTCTGTTTCTTCTATTTCCTGGAAGAGCTCTAAAATAACTGGCAATAGTTCCTCCTTAAAGGTTTGATAGAATTCACTAGTGAATCCATCTGGACCTGGATTTTGTGTTTGGGCAGACTTTAATTACTGTTTCAATTTCCTCAATGGTGATATGCTTATTCAGTTGTTGCAGTTCTTCTTGTTCAGCAAAGGGGGTTATAGGACTTCAGGAATTTATCCATTTCCTCTAGATTCTCATGTTTCACAGCATACAGACTCTCAAAGTAATCTCTGATGATCTTTTGGATTACTGTGGTTTCTATTGTGATGCCACCATTTTTATTTCTAATTTTGTTTATTTGTGTTTGCTTTTTTCCCTGTCCAAGTCTTGCCAGTGGTTTGTCAATCTTGTTTATTTTTTTTCAAAGAACCAGCTCTTGGTTTCATTAATCTTTTGAATTGTAATTTGGGTTTCTGACTCATTGATTTCCTCTCTAAGTTTTATTTTTTTCCTTCTTTCTGCCTGTGTTGGGCTTCTTTTGTTGATCTTTTTCTAATGTGTTCAGCTGTGTAGTCAGGTTATTTATCTGGGCCCTTTCTTCCTTCCTGATGATTGCTTGCAGAGCCATAAACTTTCCTCTTAACATGGTTTCTGCTGTGTTCCACAGTTCTTATAGTTGGTGTCTTCATTTTCTTTTGTTTCCAGGAGTCTTTGGTTTTCCTGTTGGATTTATTCTATGACCCATTGGTTTTTCAGCAGTGAGCAGTTCAATTTTCAGGTATTTGTTTTCATTCCCTGTTTCTGTGGACAGTTAACTTCCATTTTCAGTGCATCATGGTTTAAAAGAATGTTGACACAATCTCTATCTTTTTTATTTTATTGAGGTATGCTTTGTGGCTCAGCATGTGGTCTATCTTGGAAAAATGTTCCATACGCACTGGAGAAAAATGTGTATTCTGCTTTTTTTTGACATGAAAACGCCCTATATATATCCACTTGCTCTTTTCTTCCATTTCTTAATTCAGGGCCAATATTTCTTTGGTGAGTTTCAGTTTTGTCGATCTATCCATAGTTGATAGAGCAGTGTTGAAGTCTCCAACTATTATTTGCTACTGTTAATGTCTTCTGTGAGGTCTATTAGCAGTTGTTTTAAGTAATTCGCTGGCCCCTCATTGGGTGCATATATGTTAAGTAGTGTAATTTCTTCCTGGTATACATACCCTTAATTAATAAGAAATGGCCTTCATTGTCCCTTCTAACCGTTTTTAAGCCTAAAGACTATATTATCTGATACTAGTATGGCCACACTGGCTTTTTTGGAAGAGTTGTTTGTGTGGAGAATTGTCTTTCTACCTTTGACTTTGAGTCTGTATTTGCTATGATTATTCAGATGTATTTCTTTTTTAGACAGCAGAATGTTGAGTTCAATTTTTAATCCATGTTGCCACTCTGTGTCTCTTAGGTGCATTTAGACTGTTGACATTGAGAGAGATTATTGTCATAGGATTTTGTACCATCTTTCTGTTTACATTTGTTGTGCTTTTTGGGTTTTGTCTTTTTTTATAGCAGACCCTTCATTCCTTCTTTCCAAAGTTGGTTTTGAGTCCATGAAGTTCCTGAGTTGTTACTTATTCATGAAGTTGTGTATCTTTCCTTCATATCTGGATGTGAGTCTGACTCAGTAAAGAATTCTTGGTGAGGCCTGCAGTTCACTGAACCTTTTCACAATATCCCACCATTGTTTTTGGGCTCAAAGTGTTTAATTGGAGTTGTCTGTGTAAATCTGAGGGATGTTCCTTTGTATGTGATTTCCTTCTTTGATCTTGCTGCTTTCAGTATTCTTTCTCTATCTATAGTTTTTGTCATTCTAATTAAGATGCATCTTAGAGTATTCTTATTGAGGGTTCTTTTAGCTGGGACCCCTTGGGTCTCCTGAATCTGGAGGCAAGCATTCTTTAGTTCTGGGAACTTCTCAGCAATGATGGCTTTGACAGTTTCTTCTTCATCAGGGTTTTTTCCTTGCCCTTCTGGGACCCCAGTGATCTGTATGTTATTCCTTTTAGCTTCATCCCGATTATCTTTTGTCTGTTCATTAATTGTGAGTCTTTTTTCCGTCTTCTCCTGCTGTGTAGAGAATCTTTGGAACTCGTCTTGGAGGACACTAATTCTTTCTTCAGCAGTTGTTACTCTGCTATGGAGGCCTTCCAGTGTGCTTTTCATTTCATTTACCACTTTTTAATATCTGTCTTTCCTTTTGTATTTTGGTCTGTGTTTTCCTCATTTTTTCTCTCATGTCCTCTTGTATTTTATTGATTTTGCATTCCATTGCTTCTTTGAGTTCCTTATGTATCCTTAACAATTCTGTCTGAAATTCCTTATCAGAGAGGTTATACAGCTCATCGATATTGCTTGGCTCATCTGGGCTAGTGACTTCACTTACATGATCTTGATGAAATTTTGCATTGTTTTACCATTATGACTATTGTAGGTTGCAAATGTGAGTTCTTGGGTGGCTAGATAGTAAAGTTAGTAGGTGTCTGGGTTGTTTACGTTCACTTGTACCTCATGTAAGATAGGTAGTAAGTAGATCACAGGGGACGCTAATGCATTCGCATAGTTTTGAGTTTTTGGATGTGGGTGCCTGGTTACGGCTTGTTCCCTGGGGCTGGTTATTTCCGTGGGAGATGCAAGGATCTCTCTCTCTCTCTCTCTCTCTCTCTCTCTCTCTCTCACACACACACACACACACACACACACACACACACACACACCTGTAGGATGGATGGGAAGCATTTCTGGAAGAGCAGGGCACCACGTGGTCCAGGGCAGATCCAAGGCTGTCTGCCTCTGTCCCATTGGTGAAAGTTCTGGCCTTCCCTGGGATTATTAGTTCCATGGGAGATGCAAGGATTTAAATAAAACTGTTTTACCTTACTAATCAGCTGAAATTCTTTTCTTTGTGGTAAGGTGGTTTTTCTGAAATCTCCTGGGAAAGATTTGTGACTGATTTTCCTTTGCTGCCAAGATCAATTCCTTCCTACAGTCTATGTTTATGGTACAGGTGACAAGGATATTTTAAAATATTTATTTAACAAGTGGAATCCAAGAGTGGTTTGATGACCTCCATGTGGGACTGGTACCATAAAGGTACTCTGAATCTGTTTACATCAGTCCTCAGCATGGCCAGGTACTATACTGTGTGGCAGAAGTGGAAAAAGAGGGAAGCAGACTCCCATCTCAAGACTGCCATCACCTTTTCACTGCATATAGGTCACCTCAACAACTTCCCTTGAAGTTATAGCCTCAATAGTCCCTTAATTTGGAGCAGGGGTGTACAGAGTAGTGCAGTATTTTGTCTGCTTACTTGATTTTTTAAAATACATTCATGTGTGGTTCAGCAGCAGTGCTGGAAATCTGCAGTTGAATTCTTGAATAATTCTATATTTTCGTGTTTATGCCTCCTTCAACCATTGGGCTAATCCATTTTGTGGCAGTCATCTGAAGAGTATTGCTCTGAGAGCTGATATTGACAGAGTCTATTACCAGATAAGCATTACATTTGAACTCCGTAGCCTTTATTCATGAGTGTATCATGCTTTCTTTTGTATATCCAATGTTAGGACAGTAGGAGCTGCTACTGGCTCTCCACTGTGCCCAGCCACTCATGAGGTGCCCGGAAGGGATGGCAGGTTCTAGCCCTGGCCCGCCACCCCAGCAGAGCCTCACAACAAGCCAGATGACCCCCCATTCCATGAGGACCTCCATTTTCCACATCTGGACTTCCTCCTCGTCAGAATTCCACCCAGCAGACCAGCCTATCACAGCCCGGCAAGTGGCCACACGGTTTATCAATAAATGCTGGATTTTGAGATGACTACAAGTTTATGCTACCCACACGGCAGAGCCTGGCATGCTACCCGTGTCGTATTTGATATGCCAGATACCAGTAACAATTATAGACCTCTTTCCCATGACCTGATGGAATGGTTTGAGGCTCTTTATGTTCCTGGAGCAAGCAGGTTCCCTTGGACTCTACTTGCATGAGACAGGACATATAGATATGGGAGATGTTACTGGTGCCCGCTCGAGCAAATCGAAAATGAATGGGAAGACAGTGATAGTGACAGTGACAAGACATCAACTGGCATAGAAGTAACTTATCTGATATTTTGAATATAATATGTACACTCATGAATAATTTTATTTTAAAATAATATAAAATTCTACTACTCTATGATTTAGATTTTCTCTAAAATATTTAAACTGGAAATCTGTTTTTGCTTTTTTTTCTATTTTGTAGAGACAATAAGAAGTAAGGATTTAAAACTGGTTTGCTATTGCACTTTTCTTAGACCATCACTGCAAACATAGATAAGTTCAATGATGAAGAAAAATCTGGTTTTTATTTGCTCAGCAATAAAAATATTTCTCAGGGAATTTTATAAGCCATGGAATTATGTGTAGAGATATAAACAGAGTAATTTTAGAATCAAGACTTGGACTCATCAAGTTGTTTGCACTTCAAGTCCACGCTTCTCTCGAATACATACTTCCTCTCTTTCCTCTTACATCTTTCCTTTTGTAAATTTATTTTAATGTAGGCAAAAGCCTCAACTATTGATTCAATTCTAGTGTTGGAATTGATTGGTTAACAAAGCTCCAATATCAAAATCAATAAATATAAATGTCAATTTTCATGTGAAAACTCTTATTTCTCATCATGAGGTTAGTAAGTCTTTAAGGATTTACTAGGCTGTTTGTTGATAGTTGAGCCTTCTATGTTATTGTTCTTGTTGGTTGAGTTTAGTTGAAATGTAATATCACTTTGCCTAATTTGGTGTGCTCCTATTTTAATTTTAAGGATTTAAAAGATGTCACAGGGCAACATATGCAGCTACATGGCCCAAAAACTTCAGGATTCTAGTATTGGTCAATGAGTTCACCTGGCCAAGGCTATGAGAAGTGGGCATGGCTTCCAGGTTTCCTAAAAGTACTGGAGGGTGGTGATAGACTTCATTCCCCTGTTCTGAGAAGACCCCAGATTTCTCAACTTGGACATCAGGGAACCTGGAATTTATTGCAGATTGGAGTTTCTTACTTTAGTTCTTGGTATAGCTGTCTTGATAGTATTTCACTCACATTTTTCTAATAAAAATTTTCAATAAAAACTCTCTGGCTTAAAAAATAACCTTTGACTCATCAAGTAAATTAAGTGAAGGACATAAAAATACATTTGCTAGCAGTTTAACTTAGAGGACCAGACACCTGTGTAAATCCTTTGCAGAAGTCCTAGAAGATTTAGCAGGTCAGAGAAAAAAATATCACTCAGGGGTGGAAAAAGAAGTCAAGGCACAAAGGTAATACAGTCAACTCAAATAGCACGTCATATGCAGAGTTGACTGGCTAAAGAAAAGTGTAGGAGTGATAGAGGAGAATAGGCACTCAGACAGACAAGAGGGAATTAGAACACAGAAACAGAAGCAGCTTTGTTCTCTCCCCACAAGAAATCTCCAGGGCTAAGAAAGAAGAGTGGTCTGAGACTTAGAGTTTGAATTACATGTGCTTAAAAGGTGAAAGATGTTCACATTGACACTTTTTATTGTCTTGACTGGACTAAGACAAAGCCATAGAAATACTTTTGAATGTAGGGGGGTAGGGGTAGCAGTGTGACAGTAGAGCAGGTACATGATCTGGATTCCATTTGGGGCATCCCATATGGTCCCCTGAGTACCATCAGAAATAATTCCTGACTATATAATCAGTATTAATTCCTGAGCATTGCTGAATAGGACACCCTAAAAAAAAAAACACTACCATCCCGAAAAAAAAGTAAACACTTTTGTTGGTAGTGGAATGTGTGCCAAGAGAGGTCAGGCCTGATAAACTCTATATGGAACTCCTACATAAAAAAAGACACTGTGGTTTTTCCATCTTCAAGAAGGCAGCTGTCAGCACTACTGAAGCTTACCTCTACCACTGGGATTTTTAGGGAGCTCTTCTTCTCGAGCTCAGGCAAGGCTGTGTTCTTTATGGGAAAGTCAGTTCTACCTGCCACTTGGATCCCAAGCCTTGATTTACATTCCAGGAAAGATACTTCAGAAAGCAAACCATGAAGATTTTATTGAATAATTTGAGTCAAGAAAGAATGTGGGTGTACCCATCCCTGAGTTTATCCACTTTTTCCTGCTCCTCTCCTGTTATCTGCCACTGTGACCCCCTCTCTTTCTAACTCCCTTCCCATGGCCCATAATGACTCCAAGATAATTCATGTAGACAATGTCTCACCCTCTGTCCCCTCTGTCCCCCTTACATCCCTTGAGAAGTTACAGGTCCAGAAGGCATTGTACATTTTTATTCTCCCTTCTCTAGGACAGAACTCTCCCAATCAAAGAGAAGAGCATTTAGTCTCCTTCTCCAAGGATTTTCATTCTCCCTTCTCTATGACAGAACTCTCCCAAAGAGCATTTAGGCTCCTTCTCCAAGGATTCACCAACCAGACTCAGGGAATTCAGATATCTAACCCAAGTCTATGACCTGACCTGGCATGACAAACATGTCATTGTGCCCTCTGCTATTTTGCAGACTAGTGGAAGCACATCTGGCAAGCAGTCCAGGCCTATACTGATGACATATAACTTACCAGCCTTACTGGACCGTTGGTGCAGTCCATCCCCAGAGAGGTCTCCCACTGAGAGTATCAAAACCAGGCCTCTTTCACAGATGAAATTATATGCTCACCTGCTTACTGATTGGCCTTCAAGTGAGTGCACATAAGGTTGTCAACTACGAGCTAAAAGAGATTCCACCAGTGACACTCAGAGAGTCCTGCACACTTCATATCCTGCCTCACAAGGCCCTTACCAGGTATACCAAGTTGAACCCCTTATCAGAAATTGGCCAAAGTATCTTTAATTCTCCTTTTGTTTCCCAATCTTTCCTGCACATAAGAAAGAAATTTCCAGTAGGTGAAAGAGGCTCTGGAACCCCACAGGGAGATCTTATCAGAATGGCATTGGTGGTTTTAACACCAAGTGGACCTGAAGGAGGTACACAAAGGAAACCTGGCTGCCACCGTCTTCTACAACACACACCTCTGTGAGGAATGGCCCACAACAATAAGATCTGGCTCTGAAACAGGACATTCCTGGCTTAAGCAAGCAAGGGGAAGAGGCCTGGTAGAGGCTATTAGCCTTCAGATGGCTGGTTGACAGAAGAAAGGTTTTTCACCCTGTCATGATAATTTAGGGGAGTCCTAACCACATTGTCTGCTTCTGTACCTCTCATTTGTTTAAGATAAGTTAAGAATGTGAACATGCACCCTGAAGATTGTTTGGGAGAAGGTATATAACAGAGTGCTGAAACAAAGCAGGGCCTTTTGAGTCTCTTTGGCTCAAGGGTTCCTCAGCGCTGAGCTAATAAACTTTCCTTTATCTACATTTCTGTTTCTGGAGAGTGTATTGAGCGACAGCCCTAATACTACCTGGTCATGGAAATGAAACCAGCAATCCCTACCAGGGTTTATTTCTGATGTATGAAACCTGGACACTGGGCAGGCCAGTGTCCTATACCCCAGTCTCTGCCTGGCACCTGTCCTTTCTGTAAACATGAGTGATACTGAAATAGAGAGTGTCCCTTTATGTCTTTACAGAGAGGGCCACTGTAGCCCAGACACAAAGGGGAAGGAGTGTAAAGAAGAGTCCTGCTCTCCTTGGTTTAATTTAAGGATTAACAGCGCCCTGAAAATCCCGGCCCCCTTCATATCACTCCTGAGGAACCCAGGGTGTAGGTGGCAAGGAAGTCAATTGCTTTTCTGATTGACACAAGGGGTGCTTACTGATTTTTGTCCTCCTTTTGGAAGGCAACTGCTCCCTTCAGATATCCATTGTGAAGATTGATAGCAAGTTCCACAAGCTTAAGAGGACAGGGCCTCTTTTGTGACATCTCTAGTTTTGCATGACATCATTCCTACTAATTTCTCTTTGCCTAACCCCCTTAAGGAACAGAACAGCTTGGCTAAGATACATCTAGCATTGCCCTTCCAACTTCTGGACCACCATGTGATTGTGCAATTTGACACAGTCATTATAAGACAAACCCCTTACGCTCTTGCCTTGCAGTCATGAATTTTAATGTCATTTGTGTTGGTAGCTGGGTGGATGCAAATAGGAACTGCCACTGTTGAGGGTCTGTTCACCCCCATGACTTATTATTATTGCTCTTTGCCTAGTCAGGGCACAGGAGGCCTCAGTGAAACCCCATTGCTGGTTATTGAGGCAAACTCTCTGGTGTGGGATACTAAAGCACCGTGACCTGGTCCTCACTTTCCTTACAAACCTCACCACCTAGCGTAACCCACCCAAAACCCAGTGATGGCTAGTGAAAAATCTAGACATAGTCACTTCTAATGCTACTAGTGCCCTCATCTTAGTGCAGTAGCAAATTACCTCCTTAACAAGAGTAAAACTTCAAAACCGTTGGCACTGGTCTACTAATAACACAGAAGGGAGGGACTTGTCTCTTCCTGAGAGATAAATGAGGTTATTATCTCTTGAACAAAATAAGCAAAAATCGAGTTATCGTTCTCTGGAACTGACCTCTTCTTATTCACCCTCTGAACTGCAAGGCTTTTCCCCTCTCATATTATTCACTGTATCACTGTCTTCCCGTTCATCATTGATTTGCTTGAGTGGGCACCAGTAACATCTCCATATGACCTGTCTCATGCAAGTAGAGCCCAAGGGCACCTGTTTGCTCCAGGAACATAAAGTCCTCAAACCATTCCATCAGGTCATGGGAATGAGGTCGATAATTGTTACTGGTATCTGGCATGTCAAATACGACACGGGTAGCTTGCCAAGCTCTGCTGTGCGGGTAGCATACTCTTGTAGTCATCTCAAAATCCAGCATTTATTATGTGTTTTTTCTTATTTTTTTACATTTTCTTATTATAGCACCTGGCGATGTTCAATTACTGTAATGCTCTTCACTGCTTGGGGGTTTTGGTCACACAGTGTTCCAGAACCCGCCCTCCACCAGTTCCTAGCCAGCACCCATGTCCCCATTCTCGCTCCCCTTCATCATGCCTAAATGGCAGGTTCTTTATCTCCTCTGCTCTACCCTCTCTCTCCTCCTTCTCCACATATTGTGGCACTTCTAAGTGCTGCAGGGATCGTGCCTTAGAAGTCATCATCATTGCATTTTTTGCTCTCTCTTTTGAGTGCTCAGCCTTCTGGAAGTCTAGTCATCTTTTTACAAGGCCTTTAGGCCACGCATTTAGGTCTACACATGTTCCCGGGTTCTAGCCTGAATCCTAAGCACCAAGCTTTCCTTTTGCTGACTCGCACTGCCTGAACCTGTGATAAGTAAAGCCTTTTAAAACTGCATCGGATTCCTGAGTTTTCATCCATTCTCGCGCCCGGCTTTGGAGGTAGAAGGGACTCGCTTCCCAGCACTGTCAGGGACCCCTGGCGGAGCGCCCGACACTTCACGACTTTTTTAAAAAATTTCGTCAGGCTCCTATATCAGAAACCAGCAGGAAAGACTTCAACCAACTACTTCTACACCCATAGCAACCACTTACTTTATCAGATAATACCTGTTCTTAGCCATCAGAGGTCCCTGCCAGTTCCCTAACCCTGTTAAAATTGACTCCTGTCCATTTGGAAGTCTAGGACTCTCACCCAATTCTAGACTTATGGTTTCCCAGGCCAATAGAAAGTGACCATAAAGAATGTATCACCCTTTCCATTATAAACATTTAGATATTTAAAACAGAACTGACCTTTTTCTTCCCTGATTGCTATGGCAAGTACTTCCAGTACTATATTGAATAGAAGTGGTGAGAGCGGGCAGCCTTGTCTTGTCCCTGATCTTAAGGGGAAGGCTTTCAGTTTTTCCCCATTGAGAATGATGCTCACTGTGGGCTTGTAGAAGATGGCCTGGATTATCTTGAGGAAGGTTCCTTCAATCCCCATTTTTCGGAGAGCTTTCATCATGAACGGGTGTTGAATCTTGTCAAATGCCTTCTCTGCATCTATTGATATGATCATATGGTTTTTATTTTTCTTTTTGTTGATATGATGTATTGTGTTGATTGACTTGCGGATGTTGAACCATCCTTGCATTTCCAGGATGAATCCCACTTGGTCATGGTGTACAATCTTTTTGATGACTCTTTGGATTCTATTTGCTAGTATTTTGTTGAAGATCTTAGCATCTGTATTCATCAGGGAGATTGGTCTGTAGTTTTCCTTTTTCGTGACATCTTTGTCTGCTTTGGGTATCAGGGTGATATGTGCCTCGTAAAAGCTATTTGGGAGTATTTCTGTTTCTTCTATTTGCCGGAAGAGCTTAAAAAGAATTGAGAGTAGGTCCTCTTTAAAGGTTTTGTAGAATTCACTGGTGAATATATCTGGACCTGGGCTTTTGTGTTTGGGGGGATTTTTGATTACCAATTCTATTTCCTCGATGGAGATAGGTTTGTTGAGGTATTCCAAATCTTCTTGTTGCAGACTTGGGAAGCTATAGGAATTCAGGAATTTGTCCATTTCTTCTAGGTTCTCTTGTTTCGTGGCATACAGGCTCTCATAGTAATCTCTGATGATCTTTTGAATTTCTGTGTTTTCAGTTGTGATGTCCCCGTTTTCATTTCTGATTCTATTTATTTGGGTTCTCTCTTTTCCTTTTCTTACAAGTCTTGCAAGTGGTTTGTCAATATTGTTTATTTTTTCAAAGAACCAGCTTTTGGTTTCGTTGATCTTCTGGATTGTTTTTGACATTCCATCTTATTGATTTCTGCTCTAAGTTTTATTATTTCTTTCTTTCTGCTTGGGTTGGGCTCCTTTTGTTGATCACTCTCTAAGATCTTAAGTTGGGAAGTCAGACTCTTTATGATGGCCTTTTCTTCTTTTCTGATGAATGCCTGAAGAGCTATGAACTTGCCTCTTAACACTGCTTTTGCTGTATCCCACAATTCTGTGTCTCAGTCTCATTTGTTTCAAGGAATCTTTGGATTTCCTCTTTGATTTCTTTTTATGACTTGCTGGTTGTTCAGCAGTGAGCTGTTTAGTTTCCAGGTACTTGGTATTGGTCTCCGTTTTTGTGTACAATTAACTTCTATTTTCAGTGCATCATGGTCTGAAAAAATAGTTGGCACAATTTCTCACTTCTTGATTTTATGGAGGTATGATTTATGGCTCAGCATGTGATCTATTTTCGAGTATGTTCCATGTGCACTGGAGAAGAAAGTGTATTCAGCTTTTTGGGGATGAAATGCCCTGTATATGTCCACCAGCCCTCTTTCTTCCATCTCTTCTTTTAGGGCCAGTATTTCCTTGGTAAGTTTCAATCTTGTTGATCTATCCAGGGTTGATAGAGCAGTGTTGAAGTCTCCAACTACAATTGTCTTGCTGTCAATGTCTTCTTTGAAGTCTATTAGTAGTTGTTTTAGGTATTTTGCTGGCCCCTCGTTGGGTGCATATATGTTTAATAGCGTGATTTCTTCCTCATATATGCATCCCTTGACTATTAACAAGTGACTTTCACTGTCCCTTCTGACCTTCTTCAGCCTGAAGTCTATGTTGTCAGATACCAGTATGGCTACCCCAGCCTTTTTGGATGGGTTGTTTGAGTGAAGGATTGGTTTCCAGCCTTTTATTTTGAGCCTGTCTTTGCTCCGATTGTTCAGGTGTGTTTCTTGAAGGCAGCAGAATGTCGGATTCAATTTTTGATCCATTTTGCCACTCTGTGTCTCTTAACTGTTGCATTTAGACCATTGACATTGAGAGAGATTATTGTCATGGGATTTTGTGCCATCTTTCTGTATAGGTTGGTTGTTCTTTTGGGGTTATGTCTCGTCTTATAGTAGATCATTCAGTCCTTCTTTTAAGGTTGGTTTTGATTTAAAGACATTAAGGGCATCCAGATAGGAAGGGAAGAAGCCAAGTTATCACTATTTGCAGATGACATGATATTATACCTGGAAAACCCAAAACTCTCTACCAAGAGGCTCCTATAAACAATGCATTCCTATAGCAGAGTAGCAGGGTACAAAATCAATACCCAAAAAGTCAATGGCCTTCCTATATGCAAATAGCGAAAGAGAAGAAAGGGACATTAAAGAAACTATCCCATTCACAATTGCACCGCAGAAAATCAAATACCTAGGAATCAGTTCGACAAAGAATGTAAAGGGTCTCTACAAAGAAAACTACAAAACGTTACTTCAGGAAATAAAAGAAGACCTGAGGAAATGGAGACACATTCCCCTGCTCATGGATCGGAAGGATTAACATTATCAAAATGGTAATACTCCCTAGAGCTTTATACAGATTCAATGTGGTCCCTATAAAGATACCCATGATGTTCTTCAAAGAAATTTAACAAACACTCCTGAAATTTGTATGGAATAATAAAACCCCACGAATAGCTAAAGCAATCCTTGGGAAAAAGAAGATGGGAGGTATCACTTTCCCCAACCTCAAGCTCTACTACAGAGCATTTGTAATTAAGACAGTGTGGTATTGGTATAGAGACAGACCCGTAGACCTATGGAATAGAACTGAGTATCCTGAAACACACTCTCAAATATACAACCACTTAATCTTCGATAAAGGAGCAAAAATATTAAGTGGAGCAAAGAAAGCCTCTTCAACAAATGGTGCTGGGAAAACTGGGCAGCTACGGGTAAAAAACGAACTTAGACCTCCTTCTAACGCCATGCACAAAAGTCAGATCAAAATGGATTCTAGATCTCGATATCAGACATGAATCTATAAGGTACATCGAAGAAAACATAGGAGAAACGCTCTACGACATCAAAACGAAAAGTATCTTTTAAAGACGACACACCACTGACCAAGCAAATGGAAGCAATGATAAACAAATGGGATTATATAAAATTGAAAAGCTTCTGCACCTCAAAAGAAACGGTGACCAAGATACAAAGACAATCCACAGAGTGGGAAAGGATATGCACCCAATACCCATCTGACAAGGGGTTAATATCCAGGATATATCAGGCACTGGTAGCACTCCACAAGAAAAAAAACAGCCAACCCCATCAAAAAATGGGGAGAAGAAATGAACAGAAGCTTCCAAAAAGAAGAAATTCGAATGGCCAAAAGGCATATGAAAAGTGCTCTTCATCTTTAGTCATCAGGGAGATGCAAATCAAAACAACAATGAGGTACCATCTCACCCCACAGAGACTGGCACACATCCAAAACAGCAAGAACAACCGGTGCTGGCGTGGATGTGGGAAAAAAGGGACTCTCATCCACTGCTGGTGGGAGTGCCGACTGGTCCAGCCCTTTTGGAAAACAATATGGGCATTCCTCCGAAAGGTAGATATTGTGCTCCCATTTGATCCAGCAATAGCACTCCTGGGAATATACCCTAGAGACCGAAAAACACATAGCAGAAACACTATCTGTACTTCTTTATTCATCTCTGCACTATTCACTATAGCTAGAATCTGGAAACAACCTAAATGCCCGAGAACAGAGGACTGGCTAAAGAAACTGTGGTTCATCTACACTATGGAATACTATGCGGCTGTCAGAAAAGATGAAATTATGAAATTTACCTGCAAATGGATGGACATGGAGTCTATCATGCTGAGTGAAATTAGTCAGAAGGAAAAGGACAGATATAGAATGACTGCATTCATTAATAGGATATAAATAGATACCAGTGTTTTACTAAATATGGGAAATGGTAATGGCAGATTAAAACTCACCACTGAATATACACAAAGAGACTTAAGTGATAAACTCTAAATAGCTGCAGGGCTAGCCACAATGTGTAAAATAAGAGGGAGAGAGATGCAGAGACAGAGAGAGAGATAGAGAGAGAAAGAGAGGAAACTGGGGTACCTGCTATTAAGGCAGCCTGGGGGGGAGGAGAGAGGGGGTACATTAGTGGTGGAAATGGGGCACTGGTGGAGGGATGGGTGCTGGAATACTATATTACCAAGAACCAATTATGAACACCTTTGTAATTGTATGTTTCACGGTGGTATAATAAAAAAATTAAAAAAAAAAAAAAAAAAAAAAAATAAAACAGAACTGAAAGAAACCCACCGTTTGGACATATGGTTGGCAAGATACAATGCAGTTTGTATCTATACTTGGATGTTGGAAGTTGAGAAAAGCATGTTTCCAGAGAACAAGTGTGACCTAGTATATTCCTAGAAATGTTACCTTTGTTAAACTTAGACATTAGGTTGTTCTGATAAAGCAAGAAAATCTCTCCCTTACACATAGAGCTTATGCCTGTACAAAGAAAGTGCCCTGTCCTTTCCAGCATGGCAATATATCCTCAGGGTGTCTGCCCAGCAAAATTTTCTAATAAAACTTCCTTCTCATAGTAGTGGAATCTGTTCTGGTTTCTGGCAGCCTAACAGTAGGGATGCAAACTCCAGGTTCCCTATATGGATATCCATCCCAGATCAAGGGTACAGGGATCACTGCTAAGTAGTTGTTAAAGAGAAGAATTTTTTAAGCTCTGTTCCTTTTCATAAATATTCATGTATCCTATAAAACTACTAAATGTGTGAGCTAACTTTCACAGAAATAAAACTGATGGGCAGAAAATGACCCTCTGGGTAAAGAGAACCTCATCATGCTAAAAAATTAAGAAAGTGAGCATCTAGTCATTAAGGGGCCACACCTCACCTATTTCTGGTAGAAATGCCAAGCTACAGAACTGTTAATGGGAAATTGCCAACCTCCTGTATCTTATGTGAGCTCCAGTCCCTTATACACAAAAAAAAAACTAGTAACCCTTAACAAATATGACTATCTCAGCATTCCTTCTCTTTCTTTCTTTATTTATTTTGCTCTTGTGGGTCATACCCACTGAAGCTCAGGGTTACCCCTGTGCACTCTGCTCTCAAGTCAACTCTTGAATCTATTATTATTCTTCTTTGTTAGAGAAAGGAATAAAACTAGAACCTCATGTTCATTTTGGGCAGTCCATATGAGCATATCCAGCACCTGAGAAAATTTGTTTCCTCTCTTAAACAAACAAAAAATAAAAGCAAAATGGGTCTGGAGTGATAGTATAGCAGATATGGTGCTTACCTTGCACATAACTATCTTGATATGATCCTTGGAATCCCATATTATTGTGCAAAACTGCCAGGAATAATTCTTGAATAGGACAGAAGTTAGCCCTGAGTATTGCCAGGTGTGCCCTCCCTCTCCAAGAAAGAAAGAAAATCCCTCAAACTCACTCTGCTCAGAGACATCAGGAGCATATATGAAAATTTTAGGGGTCTGGGGAGTTAGAACAGTGGGTAGGACTCTTGTCTTGCATGTAGCTGACCCTAGTTTTGATGTAGGCTGGCAGACGGGGTCCCACATGACAATGACTTCTTGCCCTAAGGCTGTCCAAAGTTACATTTTAGAACCAGGAACCAAGCTTGATGAGACCTATTAACCAACAATAAACCCTGAGTGAACTGGATCCACCTTTCTCTGTCCAGCCCTTAATGTGACTGCATTCCAGAATAGAAGATCCAACAGGAACAGAGGTCAAGAAAAGGAAATTTTCAGAGATGACTCCCAAAGTCTATTCCCCTTGGCAACGGCCCTAGCAACCCAAGTTGATGCCCCATATGGGAGTACCTTGGGGAGAAATCTATAAGCCGTCCTGAGCAAAGGACTGTGTGCACATGTAGCATGGACATACATGCTGCCTGAGCCCACATGGCTGAGCACATGTGGCGCCTGAGCACATGTGTTGCCTGCATCTCCCCTCTTGAGATGTGTCCTCTCTCTTACTCACTCTCCATCTTTGGAGTAGCCCTCATTCTCCCTTGAGTGCATTACTCTCTCTTACTTTCTCTCCCCCCTTTCCTTTCCTAAAAACCTTCTTAATAAAACTTCACTGCTTGTCGAGTCCTGAAAATTTTTTTCTGCGAGGAAGACAAGAACCCTGAGGCAACCCTGGGTAAGGCCTAAGACTAACTTTCCTTTCATGCAAAGAGCACTTCCTCACTCCAGGCTGAGTCCGTGACTCCCAAGAAATTTCGGGTGATGGGGATCCACTCCCGTGTCTAGAGATCAAGCAGACATCAGGTGTGGCTTGATGGACCACCTCGTTGGGCTGGTGGGGCTCAGGCCCATGGCGTGCAGGGGCTCATTGCAGACTTTATCAGTCCTAAGCCTGCCCAGGGGGTCCCGCATGGCAGAGATGTATGGGGAGAAAGCGACCATCTCCCCTTGTGGCCTCACACAAGCCACCGGTGAGGCCCACCTGCATCAGTTGAGCTACAGCATTCCATATAGTTCACTGAGTACCACCAGGAGTGATTCCTGAGCGCATAGCCTGGAGTAACCCATGGGCATCATTATGTGTGCCTCCTAAACAAAACAATAACAGCAGAAAAGATTTTGCCTTTCACTCCTTTTCACTATTTCTGCTCCTTTCTTCCTGTCCTTACAGGACAGCTTGTGCTTGTTATACATGCTTGCCAAGTTGTTTTCTGACCAATAAAGCCCCTCTTTTCCCTTTAGTTTTCTTTTGCTTTTCAAACCACAGCTTTAATTTGCAAATAGGAATGATATTGATGTCTCCTAGCAAGTAAATTACCTAATAAAAGCTGAGTTATAAAACGATGAGTTAGGGAAATGCAAGATTGACAGGGTATTTAGAGTAAGAAAAGTGATTAGGACAATCAGTTGCAATAATCCTCACGATATAAAAGAAAAAAATGCCTGGGCAAACTTTTATGTGTTAAAAAAATCAAAATTCATCACTATATATTTAGAGAGTTAACTGGCTTTTTAAGTGATAAAGGAAATGCAGGCACTCTTCCATGTAGCAAGTAGAAAGATCCTACCAAGCATTTGTGCAAAATGGAAGGTATTTAAAGTCAGAAAGAGGGTGGGACCTGGTGGGAGGGTGGGAAAGAAAGGATTCTGTTACACAAAAGCATCTTGCCTCAGGGGGAGACAGGTGCTTCTTATCATGCAGATTACCTCATTAGTGCTAACCCAGAAGCTGCAGATTGATTGTTTTATAATTCCTCTTCTGGAGAGGCTGGAATTGCAGCAATTAATCTGGCTATTAGGCCTTGTGTTCCCTCCTTCCTACCCCACCCAGCACTTAATTTGGGACTTCCTCTAATATTTTTAAGTGCTAGGAATGTATTGTCCTCACCCCCCACCCCACAGGCTAGAATATAAACTATCAAGCAAAAAGCAATCCCATATCTTAGGTCCTACCAATTTTTTTTTTATGTGTTTCAAAGTTATTTATGGTGGTGATGCAGGTGGGCCTCAAGGGTGGTTTATGTGAGGCTAGAAGGGGAAAGAGATGGTTGCTTTCTCCCCAGCTGCCTTTACTGCCCAAGACACACTGAGCAGGCTAAGGACTGATAAAAGGCAAGTCAGCCCTAGGCCTTACCCAGGGTTCTCTCAGGGTTCTTGTCTTCCTCGCAGAAAAAAGAATTTTCAGGAGTCCACGAGCAGTGAAATTTTATAGATTTTATTAAGGAGGGTTTTAGGAAAGGGAAGGAGGAGGGGAAGTAAGAGAGAGAGTACACAGCTCAAGAGAGGAGATGTGGGCAACACACATGCTCAGGCATCACATGTGCTTAGTCACATGGGCTCAGGCAGCACATGTGCTCATGCAGCATGTGTGCACCTTCCTTCCATCAGGACGGCTTTTATAGATTTCTTCCCAAGATACTCCCATATGGGGAGTCAATCTAGGTTGCTAGGGTCATTGCCAAGGGGAGTAGACTTTGGGAGTGGTCTTCTTTGAAAATCTCCTTTTCTTGACCTCTGTCCCTGCTGGATCTTCTGTCATGGAATGTGGCCGGATTCAGGGCTGGGCAGAGAAAGGTTGATCCAGCACCCTCAGGGTTTGCTGTTGGTTAATGGGTCTCATCAAGTCTTGGTTCTTGGTTCCAAAAGGTGACTTTGGACAGCCTTAGGGGAAGAATTCATTGCCATGAGGGGACCCCCGGTCTGCCTGCCTACGACAGTGGGGTTTCAGATATAGTTTCAACATCAATCCATCCACCAACACTGTCCCCCACACCCCATTTGCTTCCTACCCTGCATTTAAGAGAGGCATATTTCTTCTTTTGGCATTGCAGTTTTCAGTAGTCACTGATAGGGTTTCATGCATAACACATTACCACCTTTCATGCCACTCTTCTGGATACATATTCTATTTTACTGTTTAATATATCATTTTAATCCAATATCCTTCATGTTGCTACAAAACGAAGTTTTCTCTCAAACAGTGAAGCTCATGGTGCAGGAGAGACTATACATCAGGTAGGGCATTTGCCTTGCCCACAGCCCACCCAGGTTTAGTCCCCAGCATTCCATAAGTTTCCCTACACACCAACAGAATTAATTCTTGAATACAGAGCCAGGCATAACCCCTAAGCATCTCTGGTATGACCTTCCCTAAAACTATCAAGAAGCAAAGGTCTAGTGGGTGACACCATACTTATTCTATGGAGCATATCCTATTTATATACTTCTGGTTTCCACTGGAAATGTCTTATATGATGTAAAAAATGCAAAATAACTCCTAGATCATGCATGACACTGTAAAGGATGACATGCAAAGTGGGGAGAATAGAAATGATAATCCTGAAAAGGGAATCTACCTCTTCCCTCTCTATCCATCTTTGTCTCACAGGAAGTATCTGGGAAAGTTAAGGATGGAAAAGCTGCTCTCAGCATCTGCCTGGTATAGACCTTAAGTACCACCAACTTCATAAATCCTCACATCACACTTGACTGTTACTTGCTTGCCTCAGCATTGGAAATGATCTATGTCTCCCATTTCTCAGGGATCCAGGGAACTCAGGTTGCAGTGAGGAATTGCTCCTTGCAATAAAAATCAAAGTCAGCCCTAAATTATAGTCAGGTTTTCCAGGACTGTCATCTTCCCTCACAAAAATGAATTTAATAGGAGGTGAAGAGTGATGTAAACCATTTTATTCGAAGATATGAGGAAGCAAAGGGACAGAGTTTAATATGTTCAAAATAGAACACATGTTTCTCCAGAGGGGAGAGTCAAAAGTACACATCTCAGGTAGAGATATGGGTCCCTACTCTGGGAAGTTCTGTCTGGCTGCCTTTGCAGAGTTGGTTTTATATGGTTTTTCACAACTACCCCAGGTGGGACTTTCTATGGGGAAGAGCCTGCTGTTAGGACATTGTTAAGAAGAGCTTGGCCCTAGTGTTGTCCACCTCCAAGTCCTTTTTGCAGCCTTTTCTTTAAGCTGGAGCTTATTTCTGGAGCATCCTGCACATTCTGTGGGCTGGTGCTGGCACCAGTTAAGGGATAAGTATATAGGAATGTAAGTTTCAGACCTCAGTTCCTATGTCCACAAAAGTGGGTCCCACTTTAAAGGTTTTTTGCTACTTTAGGTTTAGTGAGAGAATACCTTCCTTTAATACCATCTTGATTTTCACACACAAAAAAAATTAAAAACCTTAAGACTCATTGCCAGGCTCCCTTCTACTTGCCTTTTTCAATAGCATGGGCAGGAGCCTGGGCCATAATATCACTTAGTCTGGCTCATATCCTGAAGCCACAATAATGAATTAACACACAGGAAGTTGCTAAGCCTCTTATTATCTCAAAATGCTCACTTGTAAAACAAAGATGACATTTCAGAATCTAATTAAGAAAAAATAATTTGTTTTGTAACTCTTCCAGATATAATCGAATATGATCTAACCTACAACATAGGATCTAAATAAAAATGGAGTGAATGATTATATGAAAAATACTTTGTATTGAGTCTGGCACAAGATAAACATAATCTAAATTTAAACATTATTTATTTTTGGTTTGGAGGCCTTACCTGACAGTGCAGGTGCAGCTCCTTGCCTCTTGTTCAGGAGATGGTCCTCACAGACCGTGAGGTACTGGTGACTGGATCCACACATATGCAATGTATATATTCCAGGTCTTGAGCTATCTTTCTGACTCCAAAATTAACCACGATTATACATATATATGCTGTATCTTATAAATAATACAAGTATTATACATGTCTACAAACAATTTATAAACTTAAAGTACACATTTATTAAAAGTTCCTTTGTAGGAAGAGCAGAAATTTAAATATCTGGAGCAGAAGTATGAATATACCAGGGATCAACAGGGAGCAGATAATTTACATTTATTCAATCAATATATATTGAACGCCAATGTGTTAGATATATTTCTAAATGCTAGGATTAACTCTAAGTAAAAACTATTTTTCCTGTGAACAGATTTAGAGACTAGCAGAGGAGCTGGGAGCTAATTAAATAATGTCCTCAGAACTACAGTTTTGTGTCTGATAATTGATGGTAAGCAGAGCCACATAGGTGCTGTGAATGAAAAATTAGGGACTTTGGAATAATTAAGCAAATCTGGAAAAGTTGTTCTGAGTAAGTGAAAAGAATTGAAATGAAGGAAATGAATAGAAATTCACTGGGTGTAGCAGAATGGGAAGAGCATTGCTGTCAGGAAGCAGCATGAGGAAGCTCCTGCAGGAGAGGATATCTAGGAATCAAGTCCTGAAAATAAGCTTAGCATTGGTAGGGAAAACAATGAAAAGACAAAACAAGTCAATGCTGTCATTTGTCCCTCTGCAAACACTCCCTTCTACTCTGTCATGAATTCCCTCAGCAAGTTCAATTTGTCCATGCCAGGAATCTCTTTATGCTAATTACGTTCTTCTCCAGTGAGGGAAAGAATGACCAAGCCTCAACTTTGCTTCTTTCTTCATCTCAGAACGTTGTGTTACAGGTTTTACACCTGATTTACTTTGTTAGCAAAATCCTGTAAAGTTGTGCCTATTGTTGTAAATGGCAAAATTTCACCAAGTTTTTTGGTTTGTTTGCTTTATGAATAATTAGTATTCAATTGTGTACATGTACAACATCTTTAACCACCCATTAGCACTTGGGTTGTTTTTCTGTCTTGACTATTGTAAGCAGTGAACATAGGTATGTTTTACTTCATTAATATTTTTATGCAGACAAAATCCACAAATGTTGACACAATTCTAGAGTTGTAACAATCAATTATATAACAAATCTTCAATATTAAATTCAATAAGTACAAAAATAATTTTATATGATAATTGTTATATCTGATCATGGGGTTAAGTTCACAACTTAGAATTTTTTAAGCTGTTCATTGCTAATTGAGCCTTAGTATTGTTTTTGTTGAGTTTTAGTTGGCTTTTATGTTGCTTTCCCATGCATATGACCTAGAGACATCAGGATCTAGGGTCTGTACCAGAGTTGACATGGAGGCAGCTATGAGAGGTGGGCATGGTTTCTTGAGCTACTGGAAGTCTGAGTGGTGGGGAGAGGCAGCCTATTTTGACTCTGAAAAGACTTCAGAGTTCTAGCCTGCGCAAAAGTGTATATGCAATAGTTTGCAGTTTTGGCATCTCTGCAGAGAATAGTGTGAAACTCTGGAGCTGAGCACTTGCTGTGACTCTAGCTGTGGGTTTAGGTGTGACTTTGGGCACCTCAGCAGTGTGGGCACTTGTCCGGTCTGCCACCCGAGGATGCCCCAGAGCTTTCATTTGTGGGGCTAGTGTTCCCAGGAGTTATAGCTGCCTGTTGTGTATCTACTGGAGATTTAGTGAGAATAGTTGGAACAGGGCTGGTGGGTGACTCAACAGGACAGTGGCGGTGGGAGGTGAGCATGAGTGCCATGGGAGGTGGGTGTGATTTCACTTGTGTATAAAATAGAAAATAAAAGAAGAAACAAACTAAACAAAATCAAAACCTTGGATTCTAACTGCAGAACAGAGGTTACCAGTGAGAAAAAAATAGGGATGGAGAAAAAAGGTGGCAGGTGGTCCAATGTACTGTGGTAGTTTGTTACTTTGGTGACAGGTATATGTCGGGGGCGCCGCCAGGTGGTAAAGCATGTTTGGAGAAGTGGGACTTTGTATACTTAAAATATATAATGTGTTGTAAGACAACTTTCCTAAAAAAACAAAACAAATCAAAACCCAACAGTTATTATTTCTATAATGTAGACATTAGATGAATAAATGTAGTTATTAGAGCTAAGAAGATAGTACAGTGGGTTGGATGTTTACCTGCATGCAGCTGTACAGGGTTTGATCCCAGCTCCACTATGGTCCCATGAGCACTACAAGGAGTGATCCTTAGCAAAGAGCTGAAGTAATCTTCACACTGAGTATGGTCCCCAAATAGAAAGAAAAAATTAAATAAAAAAACGGAAATGTAACCAATGTAGAAGTAATATATTAAATTTTAAAATGACTAGTGAAATTTTAAGATAACTTTTATCACTTGTCACTTGTGTTCCCATTGTTCATTGATTTGCTCAAGGGAGGCGCCAGTACGTCTTCATTCGTTGGAAATGAGGTCCTTTGTATTTACTGTTTTTGGCATATCAGTATACCACAGGTAGCTTGCCAGGCTCTGCCGTTGCTCCAGGTTCATCACATGGGGCCCGGTCTTTTCTATGTCAGACCATTCACCATCCAGGGCCCACGGGCAGAGCTCTGGGTGTATAGACAAGCCTGTCTCCTGTCTGCCACCTGCCAATGCAGCTGGGCACCACAGTCACACCTGCAACACCTCGAGGGGCAGGATAATTTTTAACTTAAGTTTTAATTTTTAATTTCTTCTTACTTTCCCTACTCCCCAAATTAAGGATTCTTAGAAAAAAGGAAAAGAATAGAAAATTAAAAGCTGGGGTTTAAATAAATTACTCACGAAAACAGATAGCATGCAGATGTCTATCAATTTAAACATAGGCCCAAAACATAGGAAGCACTTTACTGTATTACTGTCTTCCCGTTCCATCGTCGATTTGCTCGAGCGGGCCCCAGTAACATCTCCATATGTCCTGTCTCATGGTAGTATAGCCCAAGGCCTGCTTGCTCCAGGAACATAAAGAGCCTCAATCCATTCTGGAATGAGGTTATAATTGTTACTGGTTTGGCTATAACAAAACAATACAACATTTTGTTAATATGGAAGCACTTTAAATAGGCAAAAATGATTGGAAAACATGCTTTTGAAATACTGGGTCATTTTACTCATTTGTGAAATATAATACAAAGAAAGCAAATAAACTACTAATACAGCATAAAAAATTCTTTAGATGCTGAGAATGCTGTGGTGGATGCCAGATGGGAAGGTGGAGGACTGTAAAGAGAGTTGATTTGATAGTAGTGGATGACTAGAAGCTGGCCTTGGTGCACCATCATAAACACATATTCAGCAGTGAAGTGATACTTCCAATTCTTACACAATATTATAATCCATTGGTAAGTCCATAAAATATTATAATAAAAGTGAGGAAATGGTCTTTTAATAATTTTGCTTACATTTTGGTTTGGTAGCCACATCCAATGATGCTCATGTCTTACTCCTCTATACTCCTGGCAGGCTTAGGAAACCACAGGAGTTTCCGGAGCTCAAACTCAGACAGCTGGTTGCATTCAAGGCAAGTGCCTTACCTGCTGCAATGTTTATCTGATCCCCTAATCAGTTTAACTAGCTTCAATTTGCATCTCTTACAATTTCTATGCAAGTAAAGGCAATTTTTATTATGTCAGAGTATCATGTTTATTATCTGTAAAATAAAATTCATGATGTAAGTTTTAATGAACAGTTTTGCACAAAATGTACAATAAACTAAAAGACTTTATGAAATATATATTATAATGTGTATGAAATGTATGTATGTTTTTATGTGCAGGTGTTGGAGCATGTATAAGCATGCCAGAAAACCTATTTCACTATTTCCTGTTTTGCCAAAATTTTTCCTGCTCAGGTCGATTAGTTGTCCTATGATCATCAGAACTCTCAAAACTGTTGTGATCAACATCACTTTTATATAATCTACTATTATGAAATCAAAGCAACTCTAAAATAAAGTACAAGTTGGAGATAACCTTTGATGAGAACTTAATATAGAAAAATCTTGTTTTAGTTGAAAAGCTGGTGTCTCATTCCTTTGCTACCTCTATTGCTAGTTATCTTTCTACATTTACATTAAAGAACTGCAGAAATGCAACAGTAGGTAGCATTGGATTTAACTTCATCATCATCAACAAAATCAACATCTTCTCGGTTTCAATGAAATGCTGGAATTCCTTTAATTCCTTTAAATACCTTCTAAATGGTCAGATAACAACTAAAATAAAATTGATCCATCAACTGTGTGTGTGTGTGTGTGTGTGTGTGTGGTGCCCACCCCTCTTTATTGTCAACTTGTTTGTCTGTCTTCTTGTTTGTCCAACCTTTTATCTTCACTCCCATTCCTTCCCATTCTAATTGTCACATGTGTCTGTCTGTTAAATGTTCAAATACTAGGGCAAGATTTAAGAACCAAAAAGTAGGAATTTTTAAAGCTGGCAAGCCACATCATTATTATAAGTCAAAGTGATATGCAGTTTAGCAAAAAGCAATATGCAACTTAACAGCAAAATGTAGGTGCTTCTTGAACTAAAGCAAAGACAGAAAATAATTGGGATTTTTTTTTCAAACAGTGCAAACAAAACTTTGACTTATAAGCCTTAGCTAAGTTTAATGAGTCATGGAGCTCATCAGAACCCACTCTGCAGCAGTCTTTTTCAAGCCCAGCCTAGGTATGCTGATCCAGAGACACACACACACGGGACAGAGCTGTGACCAGCACTCCCTGTTCCCAGCTGATCATGAGGCACCTGGGAGGGATGGTGACACCCTGGCCCGTCACACCAGCAGAGCCTCAAAAGAAGCCAGAGGAACCCCCACACCATGAGGGCCACCATTTTCCACATCCAGACTCCCCACTCATCAGAGCTCCACCCAGCAGAAGAGCTGATCACAAGCCCGGCTCATCAATAAATGCTCGAGATTAGAGGTGACTACAAGAGTATCCCACCTACAAGGCAGAACCCAGAAAGCTACCCGTGTCGTATTTTTTTTTTTTTTTTGCTTTTGGGGGTCACACCCGGCAATGCTCAGTGGTTTCTCCTGACTCTGCACTCAGGAATTACTCCCTGGCAGTGCTCGGGGACCATATGGGATGCCGGGATCAAACCCGGCCGGCACAGGCCGGCCGCATGCAAGGCAAATGCCCTATCCGCTGGGCCATCACTCCGCCCCGTGCGTATTTGATATGCCAAAAACCAGTAACAATTATAGACCTCATTCCCATGACCAGATGGAATGTTTGAGGCTCTTTATATTCCTGGAGCAAGCAGATGCCCTTGGGCTACACTAGCATGGGACAGGACGTGTGGAGATGTTACTGGTGCCTGCTTGAGCAAATCGATGATCAGCGGGAAGACAAGTGATACAAGTGATACCAGAGATTAAATATGCTGCATTTGTAACATACTTGCTATTTTTTTCACACATACACACACACGCACACACAAATTCTATGTAACAAGTCATCTTAGCATAACCAGGCAGTAAGAATATTGAGACTTTGAGAACAAATGGTTATTTTTATAATTAGGATAAATGATGTCACATAACAACATTGTCCTCTATATTCTACATAATCCTATATTTGTGTGTACACATGCATCACTGTATCACTGTATCACTGTCTTCCTGTTCATCATCGATTTGCTCGAACGGGCACCAGTAACATCTCCATATGTCCTTTCTCATGCAAGTAGAGCCCAAGGGCACCTGCTTGCTCCAGGAACATAAAGAGCCTCAAACCATTCCATCTGATCATGGGAATGAGGTCTATAATTGTTACTGGTATATGGCATATCAAATACGACATGGGTAGCTTGCCAGGCTCTGCCGTGCGGGTAGCATACTCTTGTAGTCATCTCAAAATCCAGCATACATTGATGAACTGCACAGCTGCTGTGGCCGCGAGCCCAGCTGTGATAGGCTGATCTGCTGGGTTGAGTTCTGAAGAGGGTGAAGTCCAGATGTGAAAAATGGAGGTCCTCATGGAGTGGGGGGGTCGTCTGGCTTGTTGCGAGGCTCTGCTGGGGTCGCGGGCCAGGGCTAGAACCTGCCATCCCTCCCAGGCACCTCATGAGCGGCTGGGCACAGAGCCGCTCATGCATGTAGGTATGAAAATAGAAACACATGGTACACATGCATATAGGTAGAAAATAGAAAGATAGTGAGAGACAGAGACAGAGAGACACAGAAACACAGAGAGTTAGACACAGAGAGAGAGAGAGAGAGAGAGAGAGAGAGAGAGAGAGAGAAAATATAATCCTCTAAGAGGTGTGATTCTTTAGAGAAAGAGTTCTGCCAAGTGTTACTCTGTGGACAACTCCCTGCATTTTTCACCAACCAAGCCTGGACTTCACAATGCAATATTTCTCAGACCTTGCATATTTGGGGTTACCTTGGACATTCTATAGGTTTTTCTGTGTGTGTGTGGTGCTTCAGGGGACACTGTTCAATGCCCAGGGACCTCCAGGATCATACTTAATGATGTTTAAGATGCCATGCACAAAATTTGGTCCTTAAATATTGAAAGGGTTAATACCAACCTAGAGCTGAGCATTAAATACTGGAAAAAATGCACATGATGGCCTCCAAGTGTATGCAGAGCAACCCACAATGCGTAAGAGAAGGAAAAGAGAGAGAGGGAGAGAGAAAAGAGATAAAGAATCTGCCATTTAGGCAGGCTATGGGAGGGGGGAGGGAATTGGGGACATTGGTGGTGGAAATGGGCACTGGTGGAGGGTGGGGTGCTGGAACACTATGTGATCGAAACCTCTAAACATGAACAACGTTGTAATTGTAGATTTCACAATGGTATAATAAAATATTTAATAAAAAATACAAAAAAAATTCTTATGAAATTTGCAGCAGCATTAGTTACTGAATTGTAGGTGAATCCCACACTTCAAATTACATAATATGCAAAGGCTCAGTGCTGTCCATACTTTCTGGAATTTATCGAAGTTCCAAATTGTCCACTGCTTCAGAGCACCTACAATAAAACAGAACATCATAAATATTCCCTGAATGTTAAATGAAAAATGAGTAAATGGATTAAATTAAGTTACAACAACACTCATGTAGCTGCAGGGTCTGTATATAAATGACGCTTTTAAATAATTGGTGCAATTGAGAATGAAATAGCCAATTCAAGGGACTTTTCTCCCTATTACAGGAAAGCACAAGGAAAAAAAAACACAGTTCATGTATCTTTAGATATTTTGATATAATTTCCTATAATTCTCAGAAGTGCTGGGAAATTTGGTAAGAAGGGTGGGAAGAGGAAGCACTAAGACAGTGCCTTGATTTACTAGATCCTATTTAAGTTGTGAATTACAGAATTACAGTGAAGAAAGCATTGCAATAGGTTTACCACCTAGGAATATTGTGAGTCTAAGTTGTCAGTGAGGTTGATCTTCCTCAGACACTAGGGTTCACATTTCATTTAATTATTCCAAAATTCCTTTCTTCTAAAGCTTCCTGTTCTCTAAAGGCAGAACAGTCCTCCAGAGATTTAGTAAAACCACCTACTGAATAAATTATAATTTTCACTTTTATTAATTTTGGCAGGAGGAGAAAGGTGAATCCATGAATCAGTGTTAGGAGAGGGAGAGACAATCACTTGGCTAGGGGTTTAGTGCTCAAGGAGGTGACACTCCTCAGGCTCTGTGGCGTCAGAGACCAAAGGACCATCCTGGTGTTGTTTGGGAGTTCTAGGCCTATATCCAATGCTTAGATATTCAATTGTTCAATCCCTGTCATCTGATGTCAGGGATTGAACAACTGGTGACTAGTATGTGCCCTGAGGTCTATGATGTCTCCCAGATCCCCTCCTTTTAACTGAAAAGAAATGTTTTATTCTATGTAGCCATGATATTGATAAAAAATATCAAAGTGATATATTATTCCTTGCTCAATAGTCCTTTAGAAGGAAGGCTCTATGATATGTGACTGTATGAGTACTCTATAAATACTGAAATATAATGAAGTATAGCCTTCCTAGTAAAATATTTGGAGGTACAAATGAAATAGAGCAACTAAGGTGCTTACCTTGTTCACAGCCAACATGAATTCAGTCCCTAGCATCCCAAATATTCCCCTAAGCACTGCAAGAAGTGATCCCTAAAAGCAGCGCCAGAGTAAACACGGAAACCACCGAATGTGGCCCCAAACCAAAGATTTTGGATGAAAAAATTCTTAAAAATCTGCATAAAACATCATAAACTAGAGTGACTTTATGGCAATGAAACCTAACTTTTAAATAAAATCTTGTGAATCTCGTAGTGAATGATGAAATGTTAAGTTGCTATAGTGGTCTTCCTCTGGGCATGGGCCTTCCATTCTATGTTCCTTCAGAGGCAAGCAAATGAATACAATATAAAATATCCAAGATGTAGGTTATGGGTACAACCTGGTAATTATCTGACCTCATTTACTTACCTTTATATTGCTTGGTTTTAAAACAATGAGAATTGGCAGTTGGATAAATAGTTTAGGGGTTAAGGTGCTTGCCTTGCACACGACTGACAAGTTTGGATCCTGACACTGCATATAGGGTGTACCAAAACCACCAAAAGTGATCTCTGAATACAGAGTCGACAGTTTAAATGAAAAATGCTTTATTTATGTATTTATTTATTCATTTTTTTATCTATCTCTCTATCTCTCTACCTATCTGTCTATCTGTCCATCTGTCTATCTGTCTGTCTGTCTATCCCTCTATCTCTCCATCTATCCATCTCTCCATCCATCTTTCTTCCTTTCTTCCTTTCTTTCTTTCTTTTCTTTCTTTCTCTTTCTTTCTTTCTTTCTTTCTTTCTTTCTTTCTTTCTTTCTTTCTTTTTCTTTCTCTTTTCTTTCTTTCTCTCTTCTTTCTTTCTTCCTTCTTCCTTCCTTCCTTCCTTCCTTCCTTCTTCCTTCCTCCTTCTTTCTTTCTTTCTTTCTTTCTTTTTCTTTCTTTCTTTCTTTCTTTCTTTCTTTCTTTTCTTTTTCTTTCTTTCTTTCTTTCTTTCTTTCTTTCTTTCTTTCTTTCTTTCTTTCTTTCTTTCTTTCTTTCCTTCCTTCCTTCCTTCCTTCCTTCCTTCCTTCCTTCCTTCCTTCCTTCCTTTCTTTCTTTCTTTTTTTCTTTCTTTTCTTTCTTTCTTTCCCTTTTTCTTTCTACCTATAGATAGATAGGGCTTTGGGAACTATATGTGACTCTAGAGATCTGACCTGGGTTGGCCAAGTGCAAGCCAAACTCCCCAACTGCTACCTATCTCTGTTAAGGAATAATTTAGGGGAACTAAATGAATCCAAATATTAAGAATCAGGTCTGATGACCTGATGACTTACAAGGTCAATGGGGAATATGAAGGTAAAGCAAATAGTGTAAGATGACAAGTAAGTGAAGGTGTTAAAAGAAAGGAAAGGGTTAAAAATTACATGGACTTTAGAAACAAGAAAAGGGAAAATTTATGGGAACCAAATCACAGAGTATGTATTATCTAACCAATGTTGGGCAATTACTGGAATAAACATTGAGGCAATATGGTCCTATTTCAGCAAGATCTAACGTTCCGCTTTTGTACCCCTCTTTGCCTATTCTGGCTTAGGTAAAAAGAATATACATCCTGTCTTTAAACCAACTGTTTGTTGTTACAGAAAATATAAAAGCTGTTCCTTTAGCCTGGTTCACAGTCCCAAGTCCAGGGAGTGGTCCCAGCTTGTGAATCCTCAGTGCTGACCTTTGCCTCAATAAGTTAGTTTTACAACCGAATCTACATGCAGCCTCTTGTCTTGAGGTGGCAGTAAGAATTGGTCCCTTTACAATCTCTTCTTGCCCTGAAATGCTTTTAGAGACTCTTTAGCCCCAAGTACAGACAAGCATTTATCATCATTCTGTATATAATATGAATATTAAGAAATATAAATTTGGCACTTGGTAAAGGCAATTTATACATTTTGTACTTTATAAAGGTAACTAGAAATATTTGTTTTCTTTTTCTTCCCAGAGAGGATGAACAAGACCACAGAGTTCTTAAATTATATTCGTCTACCCAGGAGATATGGTGGCTTCAGTTGTTTTCAAGATTAGTTATGGAGCTGGGTCTTTTGTATGCTGGAAAAGTCTCAGAGGTAGGCAAAAAATCAAACCATAATTGAAATGATTGCCAGTGAGGGAAGATTTGAAAATTTCTATGCAGTATCTAAAATTTATTCAAAATAGTTAAATAAATAAATAGATAGATAGATAACTAGATAGATAAATAAATAAATAAATAAATAGAAATTCATTGATTTTCTGGTAGGACACTTAGGGTAAGGAGAACTTTGAAACCATGTGAGTATAACTAAACTAACAAAAATTAATTATAATAGAAATCAATCAATCTATTACTACTATGACACTCTCACTGTATTACATATTATACTTTGTATCAAAAACTTTAAATTGAGAAATATTGAATCAGAAATTGTCATTTATTTATTATTTTTTTTTTTTTGAGTCACACCCAGCAATGCTCAGGGGTTTTTCCTGGCTCTGCACTCAGGAATTACTCCTGGCGGTGCTTGGGGGGACCATATCGGATGCCGAGGATTGAACCCGGGCCAGCATGGGCTGGCCGCGTGCAAGGCAAACACCCTACCTGCTGGGCTATCGCTCCGGCCCCAGAAATTGTCATTTAAAATGAAATGATACACTTAAGATAACGCAGAGTAATATGATGTAATTGAAAGTGAAAGGTAATGCTGTCTTTTAACATGAGAACGGCTGCATAATTCCCTATCAGTCAATTTTGAAAGTGAATATCAAAATGTTGAATCATGCCATGTATTATGAGTAGAATTTAGGTTGATAAAAGTAGAAATAAAATGAGTTCAGTCAGTAAAATCTTTGAAGGTAAACTAAAGCAAGAAAATTAAAGCACAGGACATACCCCTGAAAAAGGTACATGGAGCCAACCCAAACAATCCCCTTCCTTTTTTCCAATCTTGATTCACTCTTGTTTCATTCTTTGTTCTTGCTAGAATCTATCTTTAGGTCATTGACAATGATACTTATTCACCATTAAAATTGGAGTCATTTAGTTCATATGCTGAAATGTGTTGGATGTGGGGAGCCGAGAGCTGCCTGATCCCATTCTAAGGAAGCAACGTATTTTCCAAGTGGTCATATTTTTTAGTGGTCAACCTGAGATAAGAGAAGGTGAAATTTCTTAATTTTGATCTTTAGTATGTGATACTATGACTTCAAAAACAACACCTAATCATTTATAGTAGTGTTTACATTCAAAATATAGAAAGATCTATATAGAAGCATAAAGAAATTAGAAATACTTCCTTCAGATGTTGATTTTCCAGATAACGTCAAGATTTTGTCTTT
Source organism: Cryptotis parvus (assembly GCA_021461705.1). NCBI lineage: Eukaryota > Metazoa > Chordata > Mammalia > Eulipotyphla > Soricidae > Cryptotis > Cryptotis parvus. Next base: position 53,367 of record JAJIBD010025501.1, on the reverse strand, counting down.
CATTTTCATGTGGTTTCTGGTTTCTCTGTGCACAATCTCATTCTCTGACTCTTTCTATCTCACTCTCTCACCCTTGAGATCTCTCACTCTTGCTAGGAGGTAAAATTTGGGGCCTCACATTTAGATTTAGCTCTCTATCATTGATCCACACCCCTGGCCTATCTGTGCCTCACTCAATAAAAATAAAAAATTCATAGTACTTAATCTATTCCCCATGGAAAAAAAATATCATATAGCACTAAGAGAATGACATTTGAGGGAGGGCCTTTTTTCTGAGCAGCTGAAACTCTGGTCATTGATTTGACCATAGGATGCCATCATTGTTCTATGGAGCACCTGTTGCATGAATGCTTGACAGGAGCACTCAAGTTAAGTGCAGTAATTCTTTACTGATGGCATATTGGCCTACCTCTTAGCTAAAAGTATGGTAATAGTAACAAAGTTTGTTTTTATTAGACAATAGTTGCTATCTAGCAACAATATTTTCTAATAGCAGAAATCTACACATCCTTATTCTAAAAATGTAAATTAGACAAAACTGGGACTTACGATTAAATCAGTCACTAATATAAATAGATAAAATAATCTAATGATATGACCAGAACTTTTTAAATTTGATTACTGGTAAATGCATTGATCTAAGAAGTAATTAATTTTCGTTCCTAGCTAAATCTAGGAATGAGATCTATATTTGGACATTTTGGAAAATTCAATATTCAATGTTAGTTTTATTTCATTTGGGGCCACACCTAGCTGTGCTCAGGGTTTACTCCTGAGTCTGTGCTCAAGGATCACTCCTGGAAAGAGTGATTCAGAGGACCATATGCAGTGCTAAGATTAAATTAAATCAAGGCAAACACCCTATCTGCTGTACTATTCCTCACCCCAAAAGCAAATTTTGTTAGTTTTCATCTTATAAATAAGTATATGTTTATAAAATTATGCTAGAAAATAAGGAAATATTTCAACATATAGGATTAATGAATACTATACATCAGACAAAATTTTAACCAACTCAATGAACAAATTTTTGAGTTATTTGATTATTTTCTGAAAGTATTCTTTTTAAATTATTATCAACCAAATCATATAACAAGTAATACAGAATGCATATAAAATAATTTCAACAATATCAAAGTATTTAACTAAAATAAAGGTTTTAATCAGACACAGCCGCTTCCTTTCTCTCTTTCCTTTCACTCCTTTTATATACTCTTCCTTTTTTCTTTGTAGGTGACACCATTGTTGCATGTTTGCCTTTACCCTTTTGGGACTTTCTTACATATTTTTATGTTTCTATCCAATTTAAATGCTATTAACAATGTAAGACATCTGTAGTAGGTTAAAGTATTAGTTTAGAATAGAGTCACAGCAGTGCAAAGACATCAGGTCTGTATGAACAGTTTAGTCTGTTCTTATGTCATGTCTTGGCTATATAATCTTCTAAGTAGGATTTAGATGGCTATTATACTTTCATCATAAAACACAATATATCCCTTCAGGTTTTTCAAGGACTTTGTTGGTACCAAAGACATAAATAAGTGTAAGTGGTACAAGTTACTGTGACCTTTGCTTGAACATAGAGTTTACTTTGTCTTCACTAAGAAGTGTTCGTACATTAGCAGAAAGATAAGTTTTGATTTATTTTTATCTCCATTGTTATCAGATTTCTTTTTAATTATTTGTATACTTTGGCTGACTAAAGGTTTCCGATCCATATTTCTTCATTAAACACACATTAGATTATACACAGAAGGTCAAGAGGGACAAAGTAAACTTTTTTTTTTTTTTTTTGGTTTTTCACTTTTATTTATTTTATTTTTTTTTAATTTTTTTTATTATACCACCGTGAGACATACAATTACAAAGGTGTTCATAGTTGGTTCTTGGTAATACAGTATTCCAGCACCCATCCCTCCACCAGTACCCCATTTCCACCACCAATGTACCCCACCCTCCCCCGCCACCCCCAGGCTGCCTCAATAGCAGGTAGCTCCGTTTCCTCTCTTTCTTTTCTCTGTCTCTCTCTCTGTCTCTGCATCTCTCTCCCTCTTCTTTTTACACGTTGTGGCTAGCCCTGCAGATATTTAGAGTTTATCACTTAAGTCTCTTTGTGTATATTCAATAATGAGTTTTATACTCCATTACCATTTCCCACACTTAGTAAAACACTGGCATGTTATTATATCCTATTACTGAATGCAGTCATTCTATATCTTTCTTTTTCCTTTTGACTAATTTCACTCAGCATGATAGTCACCGTGTCCATCCATTTGCAGGTAAATGTCATAATTTTGTCTTTTCTGACAGCTGCATAGTATTCCATATGTAGATGACTATTCTCTGTTCTCGGGCATTTAGGTTGTTTCCAGATTCTAGCTATGTGATACACAAGATGAATAAGAAGTACAGATAGTGTTTTAGTGTGTCGGTTTGGGTTTCAGGTGTTTTGATGTGGGGCTCTATCTAGTTTTCCGGGGATGCCCATATTGTTTTCCAAAAGGGCTGGACCAGTCAGACACTCCCACCAACAGTGGATGAGAGTTCCTTTTCCCCACATCCACTTCAGCTCCAGTTGTTCTTGTTGTTTTGGATGTGTGCCGGTCTCTGTGGTGTGAGATGATACCTCATTGTTGTTTTGATTTGCATCTCCCTGATGATTAAAGATGAAGAGCACTTTTTGCATATGCCTTTTGGCCCTTTGAATTTCTTTTTTGGAAGTTTCTGTTCATTTCTTCTCTGCATTTTTTGATGGGGTTGGCTGTTTTTTCTTGTGAAGTGCTACCAATGCCTGATATATCCTGGATATTAACCCTTATCAGATGGCTATTGGGTGAATATTCTTTCCCACTCTGTGGATTGTCTTTGTATCTTGGTCACCATTTCTTTTGAGGTACAGAAGCTGTTCAATTTTATATAATCTCATTTGTTTATCTTTGCTTCCATTTGCTTAGTCAGTGGTGTGTCGTCTTTAAAGATACTTTTAGTTTTGATGTTGTAGAGCATTTCTCCTATGTTTTCTTCGATGTACCTTATAGATTCATGTCTGATGTTGAGATCTATAATCCATTTTGATCTGACTTTTGTGCATGGTGTTAGAAGGAGGTCTAAGTTCATTTTTTTACCTGTAGCTGCCCAGTTTTCCCAGCACCATTTGTTGAAGAGGCTTTCTTTGCTCCACTTAATATTTTTTGCTCCTTTATCGAAGATTAAGTGGTTGTATATTTGAGAGTGTGTTTCAAGATATTAAGTTCTATTCCATAGGTCTACGGATCTGTCTCTATACCAATACCACACTGTCAAAGTCTACATTTTCATTTGTTTTGCACATTGTGCATTGGATGATTCTAAGTATATGATAATTGTTTTTCTTAGGGGAAAATAATACTAATATGTCTATACACATACAAAAAATGCATATATAAATATAAAGTACATATGTATGCATAATAAAAATACAATATTTACTGATCTTGAATGTTCTGAAAAGAATGAGAAATAACATCATAAATTTATTTTCCCCATTAGATTAGACACAGATATAGATGGATATATTAACTGTACATTTTAACACTTAGCTTCACCCAGTAAAAGATTGCTTCTGGGAGTCTTATGCAAAAGAAAATGACAAAAATTTGACAAGAAAGCTAGAAATAAAAGATGAAAGGAATTGAGTTTATTCATCCTAGAGAAGCAACTCAGAGGGCAAAGTAATAATGTTCTCCACACAAGTGGAGACTTCCCAGAGAGAAAGCAATAGCTTTCTAGGGTGTGGTTTCCTCCAGTACAATCCCTGCTGGCCAAAAGTGCACTTAAAGGAAGAGAAGTACTTACTTTATAATTAACTTAGGTCAAGGGATCCATCTAGAAATCTTTCTTGGAGAGCAGCATGAAAATTCTCCTCTATCAGCACCGTTAACAGAATAAAAGTAAATACATTTCTCCTCACGATGAAGAATCCTACTTATAGAGCATGGTTTTAAAATTTATCTGAGGAAGAGAGAAAACATTTTTACTGGATAAGTTGTGCAAAAGATATAAAATATTCATCTACTGCATCAATCTATGATGGGTTGGCAGGACACACACACACATACACAAAAACTTTGAAATCTTACTCATACCAGTAGTTCAAAATTAAAACGATCTTAAATAACTTAAAATGAGAATCAATAGTTAGTTATAGAAATAAGTAAGTAGGGGTAGTCTAGTACTAATATCTTCTCAGAAAATTCTCAGTATCAGTACCATTGTTATTTATTAAATAATCATAATGGCAAACATTGTTTGCCAGAATTTTTACCATATGGTTTTGATTCTCCACATAATCAACCATTTATCAAAAGTAAAAACAGAAACATTCTCCTTGGAATCTATTAGAAAAAGCACTATATGCGCAGAGGATAGCTCAATTGACTGAAGCACATCTCTTGCATACAGAAAGTATATGGTCCTCTGAGTGCCATCAGAACTGAGCCCTCAACATTGTGGGGGTATAGCCCCAAACAAAGCACCAACAATGATCAAAAAGAAATATCAAATAGAAGAGTGAAAACAAGAAAAGTAAACACACACTTTTTCACCTGAAAGTGGACTACCATGGATTCACTTCACATATTTTCCAGATGCCTTAAAATAAATTGTGCTTGCTACCAGTCACAGAAAGATGTTAGAAAGGATTATAACAAAGCGACCAGGGAAATAGTTCAAAGGACTGAAAGGTAGTAAAGGATTATGTATGAATCTCTGTCAGCAATGGTACTGTAAATCACATTGTGTGTATAATATATATATATATGTATATATATAATTAGTTTAAAAATATATAAATATTTAGAAAGGTCTGGATCACATGTTCTGCATGCAGGAGACCTGGGTTCAGTTTCAAATATAGCTGGGAGTGACCTCTGAACACTGAGCTGGGAGTAGCCCTTAATAATTGTGAGTGTAGCCTCCAAACAGAAACAAATGAAAAAAATGACAAAATATATATTCTAACTTAGTGGTCCAAGAAACCAATAAACTGTTTTCTAATTATCATTCATTGATTCTTTATTATAGTGAAATTTCCTATAACAATAATGGAGAATAAGACCTTGTCCTTCATAATTCACTGAGTAACACTCAAAAGTTAGAAATGTTCTTCACTCTATTATCCTGCCTTTTTCCCTAGTTATTTTCAGGTTGAAGGAACCTTTGAAAACAAAAAATTGTGACTACCTTGGGGACAAATATTCCAGATCTATTCTTGGCATTTCTTTTCAGATTAACCACTTTGTTAGTGATCTAATGAGAAAACTTTATTTCAAGAAAAAGTCTGGAAATAATGTTATCTATAATCAACATCTTCCATTGAACAATTTCACAAACTTTTTAAACTTTTGCCCTGCTGGAACAGATGGTAAGCCAACTGTCAAAAATAAATTTTTTAAAGGCACAAGAAAAGGAGGTAGAAAGAAGAATAAAGAATGTTGTTCTCTGCTAGATGTCTTAATTATATTTCCAAAGTAATTCCTTTAATGTTAGAACAGATAGTACTGTAAGATCCTTGGAACTGAAAATGAGAGATAGGTACTATTTAGCAGAAAAGAAGATGAACTTGCTAACCATTTAAAGAGTCTAATTCAACTAATTAGCAACTTTTACATCTGTCTACTTTTCTGTTCATCTAGTCAATTTTAATTTTCAAACTTTAGAATGATGAACTAAGCCCTAAAGTTTTTTTTTGGACTGGATTTTCTCAAGGTATTCTCTAAAAATTAAATTCTATCCCAGTGTGCCCTCTAATAAAAAAATATCAACGCTACACCAGAATTGTCACTTCCATATAATTTCCAGTGTTTTATTGGCACTTTCTAGTTTGCTAAGCACTCTGACTTATATTTTGTAGATTAATAGTTTTGTTAGACGCAGCTGGGTGGGGCGGAGGTGGTTTGTTGATTTGTCTTTGGGCCACAACCTTGCATGCTCAGGATTTACTCCAGACTCTCAGCACTGGGCTTTGACACGAGGATCAAGCCTTGGTCTGCACATGCAAGGCAAGAACCTTGGTCACTATACTATGTCTCCAGGCCTTGTTAATTAATAGCTTTGTAATTCAGTTTCCACTACACTTTAATTAAATTGTATTCCTAGGGATTTGGAAACCCTGATGCATAAAGAGCTCTAAATTACTTGGTCTAAATAGGAAAAATTGATCATTTTATGTTTCACAAATTCTGGTTAATATTCAGTATGAAAAGAACAAATTAAACTATTATGGTCTGTTATTTGTTATTATTGTCAGTTTCCTTTTTGATTATTCAAGGGGAAAACATCAGAAAAAGTTCTTCACTTTTGAAAGAAAAAGAAACATTTAGGGCTTTTGTCCACTTGGGAAATAAAGAAAAAGGTGAAATGAATTCCCTTAGGGCTGGTGAGAAAAATGAATTTAAAATAGAATCTTTAACTAGAGTCCAAACCTAAGGAGCAAATTATTCTAAGTTTGCTTTTCAGCAATTACATCCTAAAAACTGTTTTCCTAAAAGACCAGTATGAATATACATTCTTTGTTTTATTTTTCAAGGAAAAATAGTGAAGGATAATATTGCAAATAAAGGATATGGGACTGAATACAGGTATTTTTTAGTGTAGGCAAACAAAACCTAACGAATAACTGATCACTTGATCACTGAATCCCGTTACTCATCGATTTGCTCGCGGGCGCGTAACATTTCCATTGGACCCTATCCGTGCCAATGTGCCCAATGGCATCTGGTTGATTCAGGAATATGAAGAGCCTCAAACCGTTCCTTCAGGGTTTAACAAGGAGTCTGCCATCTTTAGGTGGGCGGCCCGTGATTGCTCCGTGGGGATCAGTCGGTACGGCTCTAGCAGCGGTTGTCTCCAAATCGCATTACATGTCCAGCCCATCTGTTCGATGCCTTGACGACATGTCTGTTTGGAATGCGCGGGGTCAGAACTCCGTTCTCGTGAGGGTGATATTGTAGCTTTGTGCCTCTCTGGGGCCTGCGTGGGCAGGTTGGCGTATGTTGGGGGCGGTGGTGGTGCCGGGGGGTTCTTTGTTTTGTTTTCTTCTGCTGGCCCACGTCTCTTCCTCCTCGAGTCAGGTTTTGGTCTCATCTTTACTTCGACTAGGTCATACTGTGCATTCAGAGATGTTTGTTCCATTGAGAGAGTGGGGCCTCTGGAACTAGTTCTTTCTCATGACATAGTTTTCTTCAGATTCAGCTGTGCCTACTTCCCTTCTCGGTAAGAGATCCGTATTTGGTGTTTAGGCGATGTTAGCGGGGTGGGTGTAGTTGCCGCCATCTATCTTCACTCCATTCTCCCATTCTATGTCTCATGATGTTCGGGTGGCACTGAGAGTTTTGGTGAGATGGTATCACCCTGTCGAACCCCTTTGACATCAATGATCACTTCTTTGTAGAATGGTGAGATCCTGGTGGTGAATCCATAATACAGCTCAGGATCTTGATGTATTGGTGACACCCTGTTTGACTAGGGCTCGATGACTGCTTCAGTTTCCACAGAATAAAGGCTTTCTGTAAACTGAGACAGAGCGGCATCTTGTACTCCCTACAAACCTATGAGCTTGGTTACTTGTGGTTGGTGTTGTGTGATCCCGAACCTGCTGCTCGATGGTTGCCTTTAGTGTTCTGTAATCCTGTTCGTGTTTCTGCCGTGCGTGTCTTGTGGGCTGGTGTGTTCCTTCTTTACCGATGGTGGCTGTCTTATTTCCAGAAGGGGAGCGTTGGGATGCGTTCCTCTTGGAATTTGGTATGTGGGCAGGTGGATGTGGCTATCAAAAATTTGAGTGAAGTCTGGTAATCTTCTCCATCCTTTCTGGAAGATGTGATAGATCCATCAGGGCGTCGGAGGGCGTCATCTTGGTCTTATAGTTGGCGAAGGACAGGCGGGCGTGCGATACTTTCCGGCTTCTGCTCTTCAGTATTTCTGCTCTTCTGTCTTTGAGGTCTGCTTTTATCGCTTCTCTGCACTGTTTCAAGCTTGACGTTAGCATTTGGTCTCCTAGGCTCGCCCACGTTGCGATAGCTCGGAGTTTTAGAGCGTCTTGTGTTTTTCTCTCTCTCGGTTCTTCGCACAATCATGGGGTGCTGAACCAGTGGTGTATTCTTCATCGATGTCATCATGATGGTATCTTCCCATGTTGCCGCAATGGTGCTAAAGAGTTCCCAGTTGGTGGTCGTTCTGGGAGTTTCTTCTTAAACTTTGCAGCCTTTTCTCCCCGTTGGGGGAGTAGAAACTCCCTTTTTAATATTGATAGCATATCCCTTTTCTAATATTGATAGCATATATACAGGGAGCCTCGGAGGGAGGCCAGAGAAACTCCACACCTTGCTGGCAGCGATCTGTGTCACAATCCACACTCTGCAGCTGGTAAGATCTCCCCCAGCATATTAATCCACTCTCCAGCCCACAGATTAATCCAGTCTCAGCCCAGCTTGTCAGAAACCCAGCCTACAAGGACCCGCCCTGCAGAGACCCACCCTTCAGAGGAGAGTATTTCAAACCCAGGAATGCTTGAGCCTAAGACACAGGTACACCCGGCAGAGCAGAAACCAGCTTTCCCGTTGCGCGGCCGCTGTGTCTTCCTCCAAACTACCACAAATATTCTACCTACCCCTCTGAGAGAGCCCCACAAAGCAATGAGAATATAGTGCCCGCATGGCGGCCTGGCAAGCTGTCCGATGCGTGTTCGTATGCCAAACCCAGTAACGAATAAAGTAAAAAAAAAGTTAATGAATATTTAAGCTTAAAAATGCTCAAAAATTATGGATGGAAAAGACCAAATCTTGAAGTAGAGTTTTAAAACTAGCCTGTGTGAGGGAATAAACAAGAACAGACAGGAAAGAACATTACAAAAAAAATCCAGATGAAGATGGGCAATTACTGTCATGTATATATGTGAAAACTCTTTCATGTTGGATATCTGGTAATCTAGCAGTGATAACAAGACTTTTTTCCTTCTCAGAAAAGCAGGAGGTTATTACCCAAATTATAGAAATTAGCAAATTTCTACAACTATGGTACTATAGTACAAGCATATATTTATCCTACTTCCACTGGTTTCCAAACTAGTTATTCCAGGATCTTAAAGTTCATGAATTTAGTCAAAGATAAATTACACTGGGTCAGGAAAACAATCAAGGAATACTGTATCCAAAACTATACAATTAGGGACAAAAATGAACTGAATTTTTCTGTATCACAAGCAAAAGAGTTTTGAAATACTGAGGTGAACTAGTAGAAAGTGCTAGAAGTCTTTGTCTCCACAGACTATAATCAGAACATCTATATTGGTTAATGGGTGTTAATCAAAGTTACTCTCCTACAGTGACGGGGACTTTGAAAGTCTTGTCACTTTTGATGAGTACATTTCAAAGGGATGGCTGCAAGAATATTTCCCCCTGTTAGTGAGGTAGAAGAGACAGCATAGAAAATTAGTGAGAGGCAGAAAACCCAGAACTGACATCTTGCTATTCTTACTGTTGCCAGCTTCTGAAAAAATCAAAGAGCTCAGAATGAGTTGCAAAAGGTAACCAAGGATGCAGAAGGAAAAGCATCTTAACCTTGATTCCCCTTTTCCTTCATTAAGGCTAGAATATCTATCTCATTTGCTCTCTGGTTGCCTAATCCGTTGTGAAAGTTATATGCAATCTGTAAGCAAGGCTGTAATCTCAGAACGCATTGTGACCCCTGCACCACTGTCACAGCACTACACAGATCATACTACAAAGTACAACCCTTCAAGAATATTTGCTCCTTTTTGTCTTTCTATACATTTTCCACTCCAAAATTTGGAAGGTTATTATCTTCCTTAGATGCACTCACACACCATACCTTGGGCGTGTACTTTCACTTTAATAAATCCTGTTATTTGCTGTATATATGCTATCAATATTAAAAAAAGAGACAAGAACTTGGTGTTTGGGTTGAGGGCATTCACTTTCCACTCCCCTACAGAAAGAACAAAAATTATCTAAAGCAACTTCCACAGCATTTTTTTTTATTAAACATTTTACTGTACCATCATGAGATAGACAATTACAACGTTGCTCATGTTTAGAGGTTTCGGTCAATAGTGTTCCAGCACCCCACGCTCCACCAGTGCCCATTTCCCACCACCAATGTCACCAATTCCCTCCCCCTCACATAGCCTGCCTAAATGTCAGGTTCTTTATCTCTTTTCTCTCTCCCTCTCTTTCTTTTCCTTCTCTTATACATTGTGGGTTGCACTACATACACTTAGAGGCCATCATGTGCATTTTTTTTGCCTGTATTTAATGCTCAGTTCTAGGTTGGTATGAGCCCTTTCAACATTTACTCACACATGTTCCCTTCTCTGTATTACCTAACCTCTGACTCCCACATGTTTGTGGTAATTTCCACTTTTGGTAAGACCACCTGATATATTTATGTCATGCAAATAAATTCAGTCATTCAATATCTCTCTTTCCTTCTGACTAATTTCACTCAACATGATCCTTTCCATGTCCATCCATTTATAGGCAAATTTCATAACTTCATTTTTCCTAACAGCTGCATAGTATTCCATTGTGTAGATGTACCACAGTTTCTTTATCCAGTCATCAGTTTTCAGGCATACTGGTTGTTTCCAGGTTCTGGCTATTGTGAATAGTGCTGCTATGAAAATAAAAGTGTGGATTGTGTTTCCGCTGTGTATTTTTGGCTTCCCAGGGTATATTCCCTGGAGTGGTATGGCTGGGTCAAAAGTGAGCTCAATTTCTAGTCTTTGGAGGAATGTCCATATTGTTTTCCAGAAAGGTTGTACAAGTCGACATTACCACCAACAATGTATAAGAGTCCCCTTTTCCCGCATCCATGCCGGCACTTGTTGCTTTTACCCTTTTGGATATGGGCCATTCTCTGTGGTGTGAGGTGATATCTCATTGTTGTTTTGATTTGCAACTCTCTGATGATTAGTGATGATGAGCATTTTTTTCATATGCCTTTTGGCCATTTGAATTTCTTCCTTGTCAAAGTTTCTGTTCATCTCTTCTCCCCACTTTTTAATGGGGTTGGCTGTTTTCTTCTTATATACTGTACCAGTGCCTGATATATCCTGGATATTAACCCCTTATCAGATGGGTATTGGGTGAATATTCTTTCCCATTCTGTGGACTGTCTTTCTATCTTGGTCGCTGTTTCTTTCAAGGTACAGAAGCTCTTTAGTTTCATGTAGTCCCATATGTTTATATTTTCTTCTAGTTGCTTTGTTAATGGTGCTTCACCTTTGAAGATGTCTTTAGCTTCAATGTCGTGGAGGGTTTTTCCTATATTATATTTTCTTCAACGTACTTTATGGATTCAGGTCTGATATTGAGATCTTTAATCCATTTTGACCTGATTTTTGTGCAAGGTGTTAGACACAGGTCCAAATTCATTTTTTTCACATGTAGCTATCCAGTTTTCCTAGCATCACTTGTTGAAGAGGCTTTCCTTACTCCAGTTTGGACTCTTCACACCTTTATCAAAGAGTAACTGATCATGTCTTTGAGGGTGGGTGTTAGGATACTCAATTCTGTTGCATAGGTCCACAGGTCTGTTTTTATTCCAATACCACACTGTTTTCATTACTACTTCAAAGACTCATCAAAAAGATTATATATCATGACCAAGTAGGTTTCATCCCAGGAATGCAAGGATGGTTCAACATTCACAAATCAATCAATATAATAAATCATATCACTAAGAGAAAAAAAATATCATATGATCGTATCGATAGATGCAGAAAAAGCATTTGACAAGAACCAGCACCCATTCATGTAAAACCCTCCAGAAAATGGGAATTGAAGGAAGCTTCCTCAAGATAGTCAAAGCCATCTACCAAAAGCCCACAGAGAGTATCATTCTAAATGGGGAAAAATTGAAAGCCTTCCCCTTAAGATCAGGAACACGACAAGTTTGCCCTCTCACCTCTCTTATTCATTATCGTAATGGAAGTACTCGCCATAACAATCAGAGAAGAAAAGACATTAAAGGCATCCAGATAAGCAAGGAAGAAATCAAGCTATCATTATTTGCAGATGACATGATATCATACTTAGAGAACCTAAACTCACTACCCAAAAACTCTTAGAAACAATAGATATGTATAGTAGAGTGGCAGGGTCCAAAATTAATACCCAAAAGTCGGTGGCTTTCCTATATACAAATAACGAAAGAGAAGAAAGGGATATTAAGAAATCGATTCCATTCACAATTGTGCACAGAAAAACAAATAGCTAGGAATCAGCTTAACCAAGTATGTAAAGGACCTATACAAAGAGAGCTACGAGACACTGCTTCAAGAAATAAAAGAGGACGCAAGGAAATGAAAACACATTCCCTGTTGATGAATGGGGAGAATTAATATTGTCAAGATACTCCCAAGAGCTTTTTACAGATTCAATGTGGTCCCTAGAAGGATACCCATGACATTCTTTAAAGAAATTGACCAAACACTCCTGAAATTCGTATGGAATAAAAAACCCCACGGATAGCTCAAGCAATCCTTGGGAAAAAGAAGATAGGAGGCATCATTTTTCCCAACCTCCACAGCATTTTTGAGCTTAGAGTTACAGGCAAAAGTTCCCAGGCTTTGCATACCCAAGCCGACTTGAAAGTTGCCTGACAGCTGCTTGTTTGGGACTAGGTAGACACTAGTAAGAGAAGAATAGAGTAATAACCACATTCTCATTTTTTGTTCTTGAGACCAGACTTTGACAAGTTAAGGAGAGAGAGAAAAGATATATATCAAATTTTAAATAGTAAATGAGCTGGAAAATCAATTCAAGGATTCATGATGAAGGAAAGAGTTTCCTAATGTTTAGTCAAACTCAGAGGACCTTTGCCCTTTTGATTATCATTAAAACAAAATAGTAAAGTCCTACTTCTCTGACCCATAGCATCATGGATAAAAAAAGCCATATTTCTCATAAACTGAACATACTTTTATAGTAACATCTTTCCAAGCAGAGTAGTGCATTTCCTCTTGGAACTATTCCAATATTAAAAGGAATTTATAAGTATATTGATCAGTTATGACTATCTTGAACATATTTAAATTTTGGCAAGTGAGTAAAGGAAGTGACTTGTTAAATAAACATGAGACATACATGAGCAAATGAGAGGATTACAAAGAACCAGAGCATCTCCCCCACCGCCCATGATTCTGCTATTCTCAGTGGACTGTGTTCACAGGTATGGATAGGGAAGTTGAGCTAGAATTAAAATTGGTTATCAGTGTTTTCCTAACAGCTATAATATATAACTGTCTTTTCTTTTTAAAAATATAAATTGTATTTTTTTTGAGGAGAGATATTTGGGTCACACCTGGTTGTGATAACTTGCTTACTTAGCGAGCTTACTCCTGGCTCTTTGTTCAAGGGTCACTTTTGGGAGAACTTGGGGGGTCATATGTTGTGCTAAAGATTGAACTAGAGTTACAAGCATGCAAAGTAAACATCTCACCTCCTGCACTGTCTCTCCAGCCCTATATATTTCAAGTTAATTTTCACAAAATTCAATAAATGTGAAACCATAGAGACCAATAAACAAACAAACAAACAAACAAATAAATGAATAAATAAATGACAAAAAAGAATTCCTAAAAATACCTTGTAGAACAAATATATATGTGTGGCTTTCCATTTGTCATGCTAAGATGAAACTGCTTTTCACAGATTAATCAACAATGTTAATATTTATAAATTTTTATGAAAAGTATCTGCAAGATAGAGTAGCTTATGGAGGTGGAGGTGCAGCATATGTAGATTGAAAGTGGGATGGAGTTGGGAGAGAGAGGATGAATATGTGAAAGTCATAGACTTTTAAACATAGTCTAGACAGAGAGTTCCTGAATTTCTATCTTGTAAGATATTTTATAGCAAATTTTTTTTTGACTTTTTGGGTCACACCCGGTAAAGCTCAGGGGTTACTCCTGGCTCTGCATTCAGGAATTACTCCTGGCGGTGCTCACGGGACCATATGGGATGCCGGGATCGAATGCGGGTCGGCATGGGCCGGCCACGTGTAAGACAAATGCCCTACCTGCTGGGTTATCGCTCCAGCCCCAGCAATTTTTTTTAATATATTAAATAATTAAAGTACTGGAGGTGTGGACCCAATAAATAATCAAATTTGGCTGTGGTTGAACTTTAATTTTCCAATTGCTGAATTTGTTGATTATATATGTATATATATTATATATGTACTTATATATATGTATATATAATGTGTATATATATATATGTACATATATATAATATTCAGGACTCTAGTGGTGCTCCAGAGGTTTAGGATCCTCCTGAAGATTCTTAAACTACAAGGGCTGTTGTTCAATACAAGGGCCAGAGGATATGGTGTTACTCAGGACCAGCAGTGCTCAGTATAATGGGGCTACTTACTATGATTGTGGAATGGAGACTCCAAAGCCACATGCATAGATGCTTCATGATCTTCACGGATGCACTTGTGATTATTGTGGAAACCCTGGTGATGGGATCTCTCTAACCAGGGTTGACACTGTAAAGGCATGTATATCACCCCTGTGTATCTCTTCAGTCCCAGATATATATTTCCTAAACAGAAATGAAGTCATGAAATTTGGTGATTAGAAATTTAACCTAACAACAAAACCTAGAGTCTGTTTCCTAAAATGTTTATTCCTTCCTTAACTCTCTTTTTTTCTTTCCAATCATAGGTATAGCTGACTTCAGGGCTTTTTTTTAAGCCACACCCAGTGTTTCTCAGTGGTTACTCCTGGCTCTGTGTTCAGGTATTACTCCTTTTGGCCCTTGGGGGAACCATATGGGTTGCCAGGATTGAAACCAGATTGTCTACATGAAAGGGAAGTGCCCTTCCCACTATACTATTATACTATGTCTCTGGCCCCAAGATGGCATCTGATTTTAAAAAGTGGTATGATTGATTTTTCTCTTGATTTCAGCGCAATGGAAACTTAAATCAAATTTTATCGCACTGTGCTGATGGGAACTACAACAGTGATTAGAGGGAGTCCTGTTCCATAACAATGACAATTGGATAAACTATGAGTAACCTTATATAGAAATACAGTGATTGCACCCTCATATCTTGAAGAACATAAAATATGAGAAAATAATCATCTTGTGAGCTTTCTTCTCATAAGTTTATAATATGTAGGTTTCGCCTGCTGATTTCAGAAAATATGTGGTTTTAGACTTTACTGTAGTTATTGAATTGCTGTGGTTATAGAAGAAAACATGCATTAAACTTTGATGTTTAAAATGATCTATATAAATGTTAGTGTAGCAACCTCACTTTAGTTTCCCAATTTCATTTTTTTGTTTAGAGATAGTTATCAAATATGTATCAAACCACTTCCCAAACGTTTAAACAACTTGGAAAAAGAAATAGATGAGTTAAAATGTGTAAAGTTTTTTCTCAAAAATAACAATTAATGATTACATTTCAGAGTTGTTATTCTACTTTGAAATTGAACTTTGAGAAATTATTGTTTTTGGTTAATGATTTATATGTTTAATTTTAATTCAAATGTTTGAATAGAGACTCTTAACAAACTTACAAATTTTTTATTTTTCTTTTTCTCTTACATTTTTCTCCTTCCTTTCTTTGCCAAAATGGAAAAATCATCTTTATTGATATCTATTAACATAGTGAAAAAAACTACAATGAAAATAATACAATACAGATAAATATGTACACAATAGTGCACCTGAAATATACTTGACATTTTATGTAGTCATAAATTATTATTGCAGCATATACATTTATAAAAGCCTTTTCTATGCAGTAAAACTATAAAATTTATTATAAAATACTACTTGATTAAGAGCAAAGAAGTCAGAATTAATAATTCAGATAGGGTGAGCAGATATCAACTGCAACTAACTCTGAGTCACAAAACTTATGTTTATTGATATAAGAACTCCCCAGGATGTGTTTGAAGGAATTAAGCAAAAATATCAGCAAAAAACATGACTTTTGCAGCATACACTGCAAGATTATGCTGACAGTCAGTATAAAAGTACATAGGAGAGTGGGGCCAGAGAGATAGCCCAGCGGGTAGGGCGTTTGCCTTGCAAGCGGCCCGCCCATGCTGGCCCCGGTTCGATCCCCGGCATCACATATGGTCCCCCGAGCACAACCAGGAGTAATTCCTGAGCGAAGAGCCAGGAGTAACCCCTGAGCATCGCTGGGTGTGACCCAAAAAGCAAAAAAAAAAGTACATAGGAGAGTTGTATGTTGTTTTAGAAGCTTGTCTTCAAACTTTGAGAGAGAGAGAGAGAGAGAGAGAGAGAGAGAGAGAGAGAATCACCAGATCAGACAACTGCCAATCAGGTGGTCAGGGAACCAAAGTATTATAGCTGAG
Source organism: Cryptotis parvus (assembly GCA_021461705.1). Lineage (NCBI taxonomy): Eukaryota > Metazoa > Chordata > Mammalia > Eulipotyphla > Soricidae > Cryptotis > Cryptotis parvus. The sequence goes on along the minus strand of JAJIBD010025501.1, from coordinate 36,968 downwards.
TGTTTGACAAATTGCATGTAAAATTCTAACAATATTGAAAAGACGATAGAAACTTAAGAAATATTGCAAAAGCAGAATTTGAAAACATACCACACATATAATATTAATAAACCTAATAAACAGTTTTCAAAAAATGATTTTCAAACATCCATAAGAACTATAACATTTAGAAAGGGCTACCATTTGGTAAAATTCAGACTTCCACATAACTATTCCAGGCTGATCAAAAGTCAGATTCTATAGACTTTTAACATGACAGGCAGTACTGTGGAAAATACTTTACAATAATAAAATAATAATAATAGCAATCACATTAGAAGCTTTCAATAAATGTGTCAGTAGGGCTTTGTAGACATGCTCGGGTACGCATAACACCCATTCGCATTGATACATGCGTGATCGTGGGGGTCAGCCTGAATGTTCAGTGCTCAAAACTGAGTATCAAACTCAGAAGCTCTCACATTAAAAAACCGTGCTGCACAGTTTAGCTCTCTTTTCGGGCCCAGTTACATTATTTTTAATGTCTAATGTGTATATGAAAAAACTTTAAACTTATTCAGAATATTGATACTAATTAAAAACTGATAGAGCTGAGGTGACAGCACTTAGCAGGAACAAAAGCTAATAAATGTTAGAGATTACACAGATTTTACTTTTTGTTTGTTTGGGGGCCACATACAGGTGTGCTCGGGACTTGCTCCTGGCTATTCAGAAATCACTCCTGTGGAGCTTGGGGAACCATATGGAATGCCAGGAATTAAACCCACGTTGGACATGTGCAAGGCAATATCCTTACCCAGGTTGCTAACTCTTCACCCTGAGATTGCACTTTTTTTAAGCTATTTCCACTAAGGAAAATTCAGAAGTTTAAACTACATTCTAGTCTTTTCTATGTGCAATCAACCGATCACTTTATAGTAAAGAGCCAGAGTTGAGATTTCTTATAGTGAGAAGGTCATATTAAGCGCTACCAATGACATGAAACAGTATTCTGACATGACAAGGAAAAAGCGTGCTTCACTTTTCACCTTAATTTTTCTTACTTATTTTCTATCCACCCTTAACTATTCCTTCTTACAACCTAGTTTTAAACCTATAGGCCTCTTTGGTCTCTTTCATTTGGGAATGATTTTTAAAAATTAAAAAAAATATTCATTACGGAATGTTCTATTTTCTTATTTTCCCCCTCTGGTCAGGAACATACAGTGAAGATTAAATCTTGCTGATTAAAAAATGATTTCTTGATATTACTTATTCCTCATCACCACTATTATCATCTGTCTCCCATTTGGATTTGCTAAACTCTCATAAAGTCTTCTATTACCTCTGAAACAAGGAGTAAAAGATTTATCATAAAATCAGGTTTCTCTTATGTTATACACATTTTTTTGCTTTCTAGAACAATCTAAATGATAAATATATGCTGGCCAACATATTGAATAATTAGTAATAACAATTAAGTTGGCTAATGGGCTCCAAGTACCTGTCTGTGTCTTCAACTTTTCATAGACGATTCTTCACCATTTTAAGCACTGCCATCCTGCTCTGGATTGCTCTAAATCCCCTTTGAAGATGCTGAGACATCTCTGAATAATAAGATATACACATCCATAATGTAGCTTTAGTACCCCTTTGAGCCATTGTCCAGAAGGTTGGGGTTCCACTTCTGCAAAAGGCTATAAAAAGGAGAACAGGCAGTTAAATTCTCCTTTCCTTGCTCATCCACGAATATTTAAAGACATCATAAAATGAACATTCATCTCAACTGCAGTCGAATTGAAATGTTATGATGTTTTTGGTGACTTGTGAAGGTTAATGGAAAATGAGAGCCACCTGTTTATGATGTGCCATCAGGGAGCTGGCACTTCTTAGATGAATTCTACTTAAAACGTCACCTTTATTTGTTGATGGGTTGTTCCCTGGGAGAGCAGCTGATTCCTCCGAGTATGAAACAGAGACGATGGTTCACAGAACTCATTTGCTTCATCTGTTTCTACAGATGATGCTTAGTCTTTTGGATGAGAGATTAGTGATTATTATGAATAAGACACAAATGAAAGGATTGGTTGCACTGCACGTGAGCCAAATATATTAAGGAAGGAAACCCAATCTCTTTCTATTCTTTTACGTGCTTTTTACTAGATTCATTGTTGTTATTCCCTGTATTTCACATCTCCATCTCTTTGTTGAACAATAACAAGGAGGTATATCTAGCAAATGGTTACTATTTGCTGAGCACATAAACTATTAAGCTTATAGTAACTTATTCTTTATACAGTGTATATGAATTATGTTACTTGTCCCATCATGTCAATATGGCAAGTACTGAAACTTTGGGATCATTAGACTCCATTTCAAACTTTGAAAAGAATAGGAAAAATACATACATCTATCTATCTCTATCTCTATCATCTCTCTATCTCTATCTCTATCATCACGATCACGATCACGTCCATTATTCTATTTGCAAGAGCGGGCACCAGTTATCTCCATATGTCCTGTCTCATCCAGTGGAGCAAAGGGCTGGCTTGCTAAGGAACATAAAGAGCCTCAAACATTATATTAGGTCATGGGAGACTAATATATGTGCTTTGGCTGTCACGAGGCTTGGGTTTTTAAACCCAAATAAGATTTTGGGGGGGGGCGGCCCCGGGGTGGGGGGGTGTGTTGTGGTGGGGTGGTGGGCGCCCCGGGGGGGGAGCAGGGCCGCGTCAGCTGGGTGATTGGGGTCTCGGGGGGTGTCGGGCGTGGGCGGGTGGGGGGGAGGTGGGGGCGGCTGGGTGGGGGGTGGTGTGGGTGGTGGGGGTGCCACATGAAGGGGGCGGGGAGGGAGAGAGTCCCCCTATATTATTATTATCATTATCTATCTATTATTTTATTATATTATATTTTATATAATTTATTTATATATATATATATATATATATTCAACTTTCACTAGCCCATCATATTTTTTCCTTGTATTGTGCTGGGCTTAGAAACCAGAAACTTATGTATATGAGCACAGGCCTGCACTCTATCCAGATCAGTCCCTCCAGTCCCATATTCTTCACTTCACTTCACTTCACTTCACTTCTTCTTCCCGTTGTTCATCGATTTGCTCAAGTGGGCACCAGTAATTCTCCATATGTTATGTCACATGCTAGTGTAGCCATAGAGCATCTGCTCACCCCAGGAACATAAAGAGCCTCAAACCATTCCATCAGATCATGGGAATGACATCTAAAATTGTTATTGGTATTTGGCATATCAAATACGACATGGGTAGCTTGCCAGGCTCTGCCATGCGGGTGGGATACTCTTGTAGTCGCTTCTCATCCCATACATTTATTGATGAACTGTGCGGCTGCTTGCAGCCATGGAAGCGGGCTTGTGATTAGCTCTTCTGCTGGGTGGAGCTCTGATGAATTAGAGAGTCTGGATGTGGAAAATTGTGGCCCTCATGGTGTAGGGGTTCCTCTGGCTTCTTGTGAGAAGGCCCACAATCCCAACAGAGCCTCACAAGAAGTTAGAGGAACCCCTATACCATGAGGGCTGCCATTTTCCATACCTGGGCTCCTCAGTTCATCAGAGCTCCACCCAGCAGAAGAGCTGATCACAAGCCTCGCTCATCAGAGTCCCAACCTACAGCAGTCTTTTTCAGGCCCAGCCCAGGTGTGCCTGATCCAGAGACTCACATACAGGGGGCAGAGCTGCTACCGGTTCTCCCTGTGCCCAGCTGATCACGAGGTGCCCAGGAGGGAAGGTAGGTTCTAGCTCTGGCCCGCCATCCCAACAGAACCTCACAAGAAGCCCATATTCTTAACAGACATTAGCTGTATAACTACATATTGAGTATCATTTTCATCTTTGTTTTAACTTGGGATAAAGTTGGTGATAACCCTTTAATCACAAAAAAGAACAAAACAGGGCTGAGACAATAGTACAGTGAGTCAGGTTTGCCTTGCATGTGCCTGATCAGAGTTCCAACCCTAGCACCTCATATGGTACTCTTGGAGGCATATAGAAGTGATTCCTAAGTGCAGAGGCAGAAGTTACCTCTGAGAAACACTAGGGTGCAAATCAGGAGACAAGGAAGGAAGGAAGTAAGGAAGGAAGGAAGGAAGAAAGGAAGGAAGGAAGGAAGGAAGGAAGGAAGGGAGGAAGGAAGGGAGGGAGGGAGGGGAGGGAGGGAGGGAGGGAGGAAGGAGGGAGAGGAAGGAAGGGAGGGAGGAGGGAGGAAGGAAGGAAGGAAGGGAGGGAAGGAAGGGAGGAGGAAGGAAGGGAGGGAGGGAGGGGGGAGGAAGGAAAGGAAGGAAGGGAGGAGGAGGAGAAGGAAGGGAGGAGGAAGGAGGAGGGAGGAAGGGAAGGAAGGAAGGAAGGAAGGAGAAGGAAGAAGGAAGGAAGGAAGGAAGGAAGGAAGGAAGGAAGGAAGGAAAGAAGGGAGGAAGGGAGGAAGAGGAGGAAGGAAGGAAGGGAGGGAGGGAGGAAGGGAGGAAGGAAGGGAGGGAGGGAGGAAGGGAGGGAGGGAGGAGGGAGGGAGGGAGGGGAGGAGAGAGAGGGAGGGGAGAGAGGGGAAGGAGGGAAGGAGGGAGGAGGGAGGGAAGGAAGGAAGGAGGGAGGGAGGAGAGGAGGGAGGAAGGAAGGGAGGGAGGGAGGGAGGAAGACAGCTAGATTGGGCAGAGCTAGCAGAAATAACAAGTCATGATTATTTTTACTAAAGTTATTCCCATCTGACTGTATACCACTCTCTTATTTATTTAAGAAAGTAATGACACATGGTCTGAAAGGAAAAAATAACTACAGTTGGATTACTAAATGTTAATAGCTATGTGAAATTGGTAGCTAATAGAGTTCTGCCACAGAGAAAGTTGTGAGGGTTATGAATGATACCATACAGTCATTGAGCAAAGACTTGGCTCTCATGCATGCCTCTGGTAGAGAGTATAGAATGTGCATTTGCTTCACTAATGTCTCTTCTCAATAGTCCACTCCATCACAGTCATCATGTTAACTCTATTCCTGTCTCAGAATAATGCAAGAGTTACTTCTTATCTCTCTGCATCTACATAGTCAACTCATTGCTTATCAATAAGCGTATCTCTCTCTTGGACTTTGCCTTTGATATGTTAAACAATAGCAAAAACACAAGGACTATAAAATATTTCCTTTAAATAATCATTGGCTTTCAAAATTTTAATCTCTGAAATTGGTTCATGAAAATTACTTTCAGAGTAGAATATCTGATATTAAATTTAGTTATTACCTTCTTTGGGGAGGGACTCCTATGTAGTGCTTAAAGCATTCAGGGCCATTCCTGGCTGTAGTACTCACTCAGCCAATCAGGCTGGACGATTCAAAACAGTGCCCAGCAATGTGGTGCTTCTTGGACTCTGAAGTACCAGTTTCTACCAGGAGGATCTTGGAAATCAGACTTGAATATTCAAAGTATGTACCTTGTGCTATCGCCCTGGCTTCTATTACTGCTTTGTTAAGGTGGGAAGACTCAACAAGCCCTTGATATTAAGGGTAAAGTAATAGAAAAGGATTATAGCAACATTTCAAAAATGGCTTGTTGGGGTTGGAGATACATTGGATCAGATAGGGAGCTTGCCTTGCATGTGGCCAGCACAGATTTGATCTCCCAGCACCCAATTGTTCCTGAAACTCCAATAGGAGTGATCCCCAAGTGCAGAACCAAGAATAAGCAACGAGTACCTCCAGATTTGGCCCAAATCCAAATAGCTTGTTGATACGTTAACATATTTGCATATTCATTACTAAAGGTTCAGGCATAATAGTATAAACAAATCTTCCATCCTATGTCTACTATCAATTTCATCCAAATATTTATATAATAACTATTTTCCAATTGATTTTCCTTTTCCAATAAGTTCCTTTAACTTTTAGTAGGCTATTATTATATTTTAAGATACAAAATGATACTCATACAGTGTATGACTACAAGAGTATGCTACCTGCACAGCAGAGCCTGGCAAGCTACCCGTGTTGTATTTGACATGCCAGATACCAGTAACAATTATAGATCTCATTCCCATGACCTGATGGAATGCTTTGAGGCCCTTCATGTTCCTTGAGCAAGCAGGTGCCCTTGGGCTCTACTTGCATGAGACAGGACATATGGATATGTTACTGGTGCCCGCTCGAGCAAATTGATGATGAATGGGAAGACAGTGATACAGTGATACAAAATGATAATTTAATGAAAATAAGTAATCATAAAATGAAGATTTAGAGCAGAAATATCACTCTAAATAAAAAGCAAACCAAAGGATTCCAACAGAACTAATCTTGAACATTTGGAAGGCCAGCATGGTACACAAGTTACCAGAAAATAAGAATGGAAGAGAAAAATGGTAGTTAGATAAGTACCTACCACTGGTACCTACAATGGTAGGTAATAGCAGTCAGAATCTGACAGTCCTTATAGATTTTTGTAATCTGCTTTAATTTAGTAAATCATCTATATAATAGAGATAAGTTCACAGAGCATTAGCTTTCTTGTAGAAAAACTGTATACTGTTGACTAGAAACTATATGACAAAGCAAGGCTCTAGGGTACAATGCAACTAAACTGGAGCTCATTTATCTGTGAATCTGGGTCAGTCACATGCAAGGCAAATGCCCAACTCGTTGGACTATCGCTCTGCCCCCTGTAAATTTGAAAATTATTTTTACATTGATATGTTATTGTGTATACAGGATTAGAAAAATACAAAAAGAGAATTCAAATATGTCCACATCAAATTAGTTAAGGTGTTAAATGGAAGGTTCACCTGTAGAATTGCCAAAGCAACATGACAATAAACTTATTCTATAAACACATTTCATCATTTCCCAATTCCACACTCTATCTGTAATATTCAGGCACCTGGAGGCTTGAACCTGCTAAAGTTATGTGGACTAAAATTTCTCTAAAATCACTACTGAGATTGGATTTAAACCTCAATATTTCAACCAGTGATCTCTATCTAGACACCAGAGAATAAGCTATTGAAATTCAGATCAGGGAAAAATAAATTTAAATAATGAGTGGATTTTTGCCAATATTAACCAATGTGATTATCTCACTTGCCCTTCTAAATAGTTAACATATGCAATATGCTTTACTTGGAATTGTAACCACAGAATAAATTTAGTGAAAATCCAACTAATTATAAGTAGGTTTGAGTACAAAAAACATACTTGTTCATTATAGTTTGGAAATTTTGAATTTAGTTTGATTCTTTCAGAGTAAAAATCAAAATTCATTTAATATGAAGGAATCAGAATGACTTTAACACTAGATTATTTTTCTCCCACTTTTGAAACAACGTAATCTCAGTTTTCATTAATAATGATTTGTTTCCCATTCCAGCTGCAAAAATTCAGATAAATTTGCACTCTCTATGTATCAAGAATATATTAGTTATATTTTACTGTTATAGATAGTAGAATAGAAAGGTGATACAAAGCATCATTATTAGTTTAAAATTCTATAGAATTTAAACTGGTGATAAATTGATGAAGATTGTGTACATTTTTTAGGTGTAGACATGTACTAAATGTGTTAAAGTAGAATATGTAAAGGAAATATAATGTGGTGTCTGGAATCAACTGAAACATGTAAACAGATAGAGAGTCATTACTCTCATTTGTAAAACTTAGTGTAAATTTTATTAGTAATCAAGGCAGCACTGCACTGCAAATGTTTATCAATAAAATAGTATTGAGAGCCCCAAACAAACTCCCAGATATAGTCAACTGATAGTCATCCTGAAGGCAATTCAATAAAAATAATAATCTTTTCAATAAAATAATTCCAATATATTTGTTGTTGTATTTATTATTTTAATTTGCCGATACTTAGTAACAAATGATATTGAGCATCTTTCCATATTATCATTTGTCTAAGTATGCGTATTCTTTGATGAGGTGCTAGTAGATATTTTGCTGATATAGTACATACTTTTATACACCACACACCATACACCATCAAAACACACACATACACCTCTATAAAAAGAAAGTTGTTGGGGCCATACCTGGCTGATTTCAGCTATTAATCTTTTTGTGCTCAGGGATCACACCTGGCAATGGTCAGGTACCATATGCAGTGCAGGGGAATCTTGGTCAAAACTAAGTTGACTTTCCTGGCAGCACAAACTTAAAAAAATTGTTTTTATTGTACCACTGTGAGATACACAATTGCAAAGATGTGCATAATTGGGTTTCAGTCATACAAAGTTCCATCATCTATCCCTCCATCAGTTCCCCATTCCCACCACCAATGTCCCCACATTCCTTCCAACCTCTCCTCACCTGCCTCTATATCAGGCATTTTTAATTTTACTTTCTCTATTTCTCTCAATATATATCTTCTTCTATTCTATTCCACATTATAGCTTGCCCCACAGACATTTAGGATTTATAATGTAAATATCTTTGTGTACATTCAATGCTGAATTCTAGTTTGGCATTACCATTTCCCTCAGTTAGTAGAACACTGGTATATATTTATATCCCATTATGAATGCTTTCATTTTATATCTAACCTTTTCCTTCCTAGTAATTTCACTCAGCATTATCATCTCCATGTCCATCCATTTGCAGGTAAATTTTATGACTTTGTCTTTTCAGACAACTGCATAGTATTCCATTGTGTAGATGTACCATAATTTCTTTATCCAGTCTTTTGTTCTCAGACATTTAGGTTGTCTCCAGTTTCTGGCTATCGTGAATAGAGCTGCGATGAATATAGAAGTGCAGATAGCGTTTCTGCAGTGTGTTTTTGAGTCTCAGGGTATACTCCCAGGAGTGGTATTGCTGGGTCAAATGGGAGCTCAATATCTACTTTTTGGAGAAATGTCTGTATTGTTTTCCAAAAGGGCTGGACCAGTCGGCACTCCCACCAACAGTGCATGAGAGAATCTTTCTCCCCACATCCACACCAGCACAGGTTGTTCTTGTTCTTTAGGATGTGTGCCAGTCTTTTGGGTGTGAAATGAAGCCTCATTGTTGTTTAGATTCACCTCTCCCTGATAATTAATGATGAAGAGCACTTTTACATATGCCATATGGCCATTCAAATTTCTTCTTTGTCAAAGTTTCTATTCATTTCTTCTTCCCATTTTTTGATGGGTTGGCTGTTTTCTTCTGTAAAATTCTACCAGTACTGATGTATTCTAGATATTAACCCCTTATCACATAGGCTTTGCGTGAATATTCTTTCCCAGTGTTTGGGCTGTCTCTGTATCTTGGTCACCTTTTCTTTGGAAGTGCAGAAGCTTTTCGGTTTTATAAATGCCATTTGCTTATCTTAACTACCATTTGCATTGTCAGTAGTGTTTCACCTTTGAGGTTGCCTTAAGGTTCTATGTCATTGAGAGTTTTTCCTATGTTTTCTTTGATGTACCTTATAGATTCATGTCTGATGTTGAGATCTTTAATCCGTTTTGATCTGACTTCTGTGCATGGCATTAGAAGGAGATCTAAGTTCATTTTTCCTTTACTTGTAGCTTCCCAGTTTTCCCAGCACCATTTGTAGAAGAGGCTTTCTTTGTTCTACTTAATATTTTTTTGCACCTTTATCTTGATTAAATAATCATATATTTGAGAGAGTGTTTCAGGATATTCAGTTCTATTCCATACAAGTCTGTCTCTATACTAATGAAATGCTTTTTAATTACAACTGCTTTGTAGTAGACCTTGAAGTTTGGGAAAATGATACCTTCCACATCTTTTCCCCAAGGATTGCTATTCATGGGGGTTTATTATTCCATACACATTTCAGGAGTGTTTTGTCAATTTCTTTCATGAATATTATGGGTATCATTATAGGGACCACATAGAATCTGTGTAAAGCTCTAGGGAGTATTACCATTTTGATAATGTTAATTCTCCCAATCCATGAGCAGGGAATGTGTCTCCATTTCCTTGCATCCTCTTATTTCTTGAAGCAATGTTTTGTAGTTTTCTTTGTAGAAATCTTTTTCATTCTTAGTCACACTGATTCCTAGGTATTTGATTTTCTGTGGTACAATTGTGAATAGGATCATTTCTTTAATATACCTTTCTTCTCTTTTGTTATTTGCATATAGGAAAGCCATTGACTTTTGGGTATTGATTTTGTACCCTGCCACTCAACTATAGGAATTTATTGTTTCTAGGAGCTTTTTGGTAGAGTTTAGGGTTTTCTAGGTGTAATATCATGTCATCTGCAAATAGTGACAACTTCACTTCTTCCTTTCCTATCTGGATGTCCTTAGTATCCTTTTCTTCCCTTATTTCTACTGCAAGTACTTCAAGTAATATATTGAATAGAAGTGGTGAGAGTGGGCAACATTGTCTTATCCCCAATCTTAGGGGAAGGCTTTCAGTTTTTCCCCATTGAGAATGATGTTTACTGTGGACTTGTAATAGATGACTTTGACTACATTGAGGAAGGTTCCTTCAATCCCCATTTTATGAACAGTTTTTATCATCAATATGTGTTGGATCTTGTCAAATGCTTTCAATGCATCTATAGATAAGGTTATATGGTTTAATTTTTTTCTTTTTGATTGATATTATGTGTTACGCTGATTAACTTTCTAATGTTAAAGCGTCATTGCATTCCAGGGATGAATCCTACTTGTTCATGATGTATGATCATTTTGATGATTCTTTGGATTCTGTTTGCCAGTATTTTGGTGAAGATCCTTGCATCTATGATCATCAGGAAGATTGGTCTGTAGTTTTCCTTTTTTTGTGAAATCTCTGTCTGATTTGGGTGTCAGGGTGATACTTATCTTGTAAAAGCTATTTAGGGTTTTTTTTCTGTTTCTTCAATTTCCTGGAAAAGCTTGAAAAATACTGGGAGTAGGTCCTCTTTAAAGGTTTGGAAGAATTCACTGGTGAATCTGTCTAGACCTGGGCTTTTGTGTTTGGGCACTTTTAATTCTGTTTCCATCTCCATGATGGTGATATGTTTATTCAGGTATTCCAAATCATCTCGTTGCAAGCTTGGGAGTCTACAGGAATTCAGTAATTTGTCCTTTTCTTCTAGATTCTCTGGTTTTGTGGCATACAGACTATCAAAGTAATCTCTGATGATCTTTCAAATTTCTGTGGTTTCTGTAGTGATGTCCCCCTTTGCATTTCTGATTCTTTTTTATTTGGTTTCTCTCTTTCCCTTTCCTTGTGAGTCTTGCAAGTAAAACTACTTGCAGTCTCATTTATTTTTTTTCATAGAATTAGAATGTGGTTTCTTGATCTTTTGAATTGTTTTCCAGAATTCCATCTCATTGATTTCTGCAGAGCCTGGCCAGCTCCCCATGTTGTATTTGATATGCCAGATACCAGTAACAATTATAGACCTCATTCCCATGACCTGATGGAATGATTTAAGGCTCTTTATGTTCCTGGAGCAAGCAGGTTCCCTTGGGCTCTACTTGCATGAGACAGGTCATATGGAGATGTTGCTGGGGCCCGCTCGAGCAAATCGATGATAAACGGGAAGACAGTGATACAATGACGGTGATTTCTGCTATAAGTTTTATTACTTTGATTTTTCTGCGGGTTAGGCTCTTTCTGCTGATCACTTTCTAAGATCTTAAGCTGTGAAGTCAGACTGTTTATGATGGCCCTTTCTTCTTTTCTGATGAAAGTTTGCTAAACTATGAACTTGCCTCTTCACACTGCTTTCACTGTAACCCACATGGTCTGGTAATTAGTGTCTTCAGTCTCATTTGTTTCCAGGAAATTTTGGATTTCCTCTTTGATTTCTTTTTTGACATGCTGGGAAGATCAAGAACCCAAGTATTGCTTGAGCATGATGCTCATGTAATTGTATTACCTGAACCTAAAAAAAGAAATTGAAGCCATTTTACCACTCAGTGAAATCCTTCAAAGAGCCTTAGCAGATTTCTCAGGAGAAATATCTTCTCATTATCCAGATGGAAAAATCTGGGAATTTCTGTAAAGGACACCTTTTGTAATTTTCACTATTGTTCACTCCTCACCTATTACTGATGCTCCAGTGTACTATATTAATGGTTCCTCATTAGGATGGGCGGGATTACTGATCCTTCACTGACCACTACTGTACATACCACTTATAAATCTGCTCAACAAGTGGAACTCACCACCCTGATACATTTACTATCCCATATATCTGGCCCATGTAATATGGTGAGTGATTCTGCATATGTAGTTGGTTTGTTTCCTGGAATTGTCACTGCTTCTTTAAATGCCCATAATCCTATAATTCAGGAGCTACTCCATAAACTACAAGATCTTCTCCGAAAAGAACATTCCCTATATACATCTCTCACATCCTTTCTCATAGCTGGCTCCCCAGGTCGATGGTTCGAGGAAAGGAAACAGCAGATCTCTTGGCAGCACCAATATTTAAAGCAGCTGAGGAAGAGCACCAGACACTACATACAAATGTCCACTGCCTTCATGTATACCATGATATCCCATGGAGACAAGCTAGACAAATTGTCCATAATTGTCCTGCCTGTGCTCCTTTACATTGCACATCTCATGTGGCAGGAGCTAATCCTCGAGGTTTACAGACAAACAAATTATGGCAGATCAATGTTACACATACTTACTTATTCCCCAACAAACCTTTCCTTCATGTGGTCACTGATACTTATTCTTCTTGTTTTATATGGGCTGTTCGATGACTTCTGAAAAAGCCAAATTTGTTTGTTCCTTCTTACTTCAGTGCTTCTCTGTCATGGGTATTCCCAATACCATAAAAACAGATAATGGTCCTGATTACACCAGCAAAATCTTCAAATCCTTTCGCAAGGAGTGGCAAATCAAATATATTACAGGAATTCCATATAATCCACAAGGACAAGAAATTGTTGTCACAGGATGCTTAAAACTCAGTTATTAAAGCAACAAAAAACAAGTATGCCTCCAATGGATTCATTAACATTATTCACCTTAAATTTCTTAAATATGCCTCAAGGAGATCCCTACACAGTGACTGAACGTCACTTTCAAGAAGATATGCAAACTCAAAAAGCAGTCAATTCGCCTATCTGGGTGAAAATTGAAGAAAAATGGAATGCAGGTCACTTCCTCATTCTGGGAAGAGGTTATGTTTTCATTTCTACAGATGATAATCCTGCCAAGAAACTCTGGGTTCCTCTGCAACTTAAGACTAGAATTCTCCAAGATTCAGAAAACAACTAATTCTTTCAATTCAAAGCCTTAAATTTTAAATTGCAAGTTGCTGTTTAAACCTCCTAGATTGGTTCATTTTAATAATGATCTTGTTTTGCAGCCTGTTTTTCATGGTTCAGGTCTAATAATAATGATTTTGACTTGCAGCCTATTGATGTTCTAGCTGGAGATAAACACTTTCTCTCTTATGAAATGCAAAAAAGCAGTTTCTTAAGTGTTTAATGTGTAGCTGTTAATCTTTCCTTGCTGCCTTGGACTGAGTTTGAAGTTGAGAGCACCTGAATAACCTTCAAGGAGAAGGTATTTTGTAAGAATTTTCTAAGGTTTTTATATATAGGGATGACTAATAAAGAAGTGTTTTAATGCTTTAAAAAATGGACTCCCGTGTGTTATGTTCAGTGTGAAGGTTTTAAAACTTAATGAGTTTTCTAATGTTTTGTTTACAGGTTAAAAAAATTGGTGGAAAAAAAGGGTGGACTCTGAGCATAGTGCTCAATGTCAAAATGTTTCAAGGATCAATGATAGTTTCCTTTTTTAATGTTTTTGTCACAGGTATTTACAGAAAAACAACTTGTCTGTTACAAATTTCTTCTATGATGTTTAGTTACTGTTTTGAACTCTCATCACAGTGCTCATTACAAAAGGTTTGCTAAATCAATGAAAAAAAGTTTTTATAATGATTCTGTTCACAGATTACGATATTGGAATGCAATAGACTTGTGCTGTGATGCTCAATACTCCGAGACTCCTAAAACAGTGCTCACTAAAAATTTAATAATTTGCAAAAATGATTTTTTCTAATGTTTTACTCACAGGAAAAGATGCTTTCTCACCATCATATTTGCCAGCTTTATATTCATGAAGTGCTTCATTCATTATCATTTATCACCCTAGGTGGGTCATATATACAGCTGTAATATACTGATCGATCTGATTATAAGGAACCATAGTTTGCACTGTCTATCATTATTGAGAGTCAATTTGCCACATTTTATGTAAAGTCGTGTGTCTGGAACAAAGTCTGAGGTACTACTACTGGAAGAGCAATAACAGTGATCATGTGAATGAGTCTCTGGAGAGCAGTGATCAGGAACTCATTGAGGAACACTGGATCAAGTCTTGGGAACAATGTGTGTGTGTGTGTGTGTGTGTGTGTGTGTAGTGGCCACCATTATGTTTGTGATTAATGTTGTGTCTATGTTATGTCTCAACTACTACCTTCTCAAATTTTGACCACTGCAAGCCTCTATTGGATTCATCAGCTCTGTTGCTGATCTTCTAGACTCATCAATTTTGGATTCATCAATTCTCATACTTATCTCCCTGTTCTACCCGTTTTGGAGCTTCTTTATGTTCTTCTCTCCAATCCAGACTTGGATTCCTGCCAAAGCCCTATTATCTCTATTTGTGACTATTTGGAAAATGTTTTCTATCTTGCCTAAGATTAAGTTACAGGTATGATTACTGGTGCCAGTATTCCCTTGCTGAAGACGTCCTGCAAGATGCCTACAATAGCATCCCGGACTCCTGTTTCAGCACTCGAGACTCCTGTTCCAGTGCTCAAGACATTTGTTTCATTGTTCCTGAGACTTGATCCAGTGTTCCTCAATGGGTTCCTGATCGCTGCTCTCCAGAGACTCATTTACATGATCACTGTTATTGCTCTTCCAGTAGTAGTACCTCAGACTTTGTTCCAGACACATGACTTTACATAAAATGTGGCAAATTGACTCTCAGTAATGATGGAGAGTGCAATCTATGGTTAGTTATAATCAGATAGCAAGGAACACTTTGTCACAAACTTTACTTTGGGTTCAATAAACAAGTTAGGATCTGAAGTAACATGTAATATCACTTTGTAATTGGAAATGTTCCTTTTTGTTTAATTTTCTGTATGTGTTAGCCCAAATTTTGTATTTTTTCAGTTTTATTTTAGTAAACTAAACAGGGGAAGTTGTTGGGTGATGCACACTACTTTGAGCTCCAGCTACACTTTGCTTGCAGCCCTCCCAGATCAGCTAAGGAAGCTTTGAATCAACTCTGGCACTTGTAAAGTCAAAAGGTCCACCAGAAGTGCTGCATTTCAATAGAGTTGTTTACCTGTATTCATCTCTAGATAGCCCAGCCCAGGATGGGAGGGCTAGGAAGTTTTAGCTTATTTCTATCTATGGGAGAAGAGAGAAGCTCTTTTTTTTTTTTTGCCATTTTGGCTTCACTTGACTTTTTCCTCTCTCTGTCCTCTCCGTTCTCTGTTGACGTTAACATGTGGTGGCAGCCATCTTGGCCTACATGTGGCGGGGCCCAGTTGGGAACGCAAAATCTGGGATTTTTCCTGTTCTTGAATTGTATATCAGAATCTTTGATAGTAAAGCCTTTTAAAACTGTGCCTGATTCCTGAGTTTTCATCCACTCCCCACCGGCTTTGGAGGTAGAAGTGAACTTGCTTCCTGGTATTGTTGTGGATCCCAGTGGATCCCAACATTACATCATAGGACTATCTTCTTATCTGGGGTACTATTTCTCTATCCCCTCCGATATATTTTGAAATTTTTTTTTTTTTTTTGCTTTATTGTATCACACTCAGCAATGCTCAGGGGTTATTCCTGGCTCTGCACTCAGGAATTACTTTTGGCAGTGCTCAGGGGAACATAGGGGATGCCGGGGATCGAACCCTGGTTGGCCACATGCAAGGCAAACACTCTACCATTGTACTATCACTACAGCCCCTGAAAATTCTGTCAAAGAAGTTTGTAGTTTACTTTTCACTCTTTTAGTTGACATTAACATAATCATATAAGTGTTGTGGGTAAAGTGGCAGCACAACAGGTAGGGTAATTGCTTTGCATGATACCAACCCAGATTTTATTCCTGGAACTCTATATAGTGCCCTGCTGGGAGAGATCCTTGCATGCAGAGCCATTAGTAGGAGCTGAGCATAACATGGTGTGGTTCAAAATAAAAGATAATTATCTATTTATTCATGGTATATATTATATATAATAATATATATTCATATGCATTTATATCCATAAATAGATAATTTTTGACATGCTTTTTATAGTTTATTTTTAAATCAGGCATTTATTTAAACGCTAAATTTAAGTTTTTTTCAACTTCTTTGGAATTTTTTCTCTCTCATCGACCATAATTTTGGAGTTGTAGCAGAAAAACATCTTAAAATATAAGGTTGTTGCATATTTTCCCATTTTTGGTAGAAACATTACAGTCTTACACTTTACATTTGAGATTTCAGTCCATCTTGACTAGTTTGTGTAACTTGGGAAGTCACATATACATAGTATGGTGAGATGTTGTATGGAAATACTGAACTTTAAAGTGTCCTGCTCCTGTTGCCCGGGAGTAATTCCTGAGCAAAGAGCCAGGAGCAACCCCTGAGCATCGCCGGTGTGACCCAAAAAGCAAAAAAAAAAAAAGTGTACTGCTCCTGGATAGCACAGTGGGTAGGGTGTTTGCCTTGCACATGGATGACCCGGGTTCAAATCGATATCCCATATGAACCCCCAAGCACCACCAGGAATAATTCCTGAGTGAAGAGCCAGGAGTAACCCCTGAATGCCTCTGGGTATGACCTATAAAAAGCAAAACTTAAAATAAAATAAAAAAGTGTCCTTATCTTAGCAATTTTAGTATAAATGCATGTAAAATTTAATTTTACATAAATGACTATAAATTATTACACTAGATCAATAGATTTTGGTCATGAAGAATGTAAAGATATTATGTCAAAGTGATATTCCTTTTTCCCAGGCAAGAGAACTCCTTACCCTCTAAAAGGCTATGACACTAAGTACTACCCACTTTTCATCTGTGTTTAACTCTGTTACATTTCACATCACCTGTATCACTTATATCACTTGTCTTCCAACTTTTCATCGATTTGCTCAAGCAGGCACCAGTAACATCTCCATACATCCTGTCACAGGCTAGTGTAGCCCAAGGGCATCTGCTCACTCCAGTTACATGAAGAGCCTCAAACCATTCCTTCAGGTCATGGGAATGAAGTCTATAATCGTTACTGGTTTTTGGCATATCAAATACGATACGGGTAGCTTGCCAGGCTCTGCTGTGCGGGTGGGATACTCTTGAAGTAGCCTCTCATTTGTGCATTTATTGTTGAACTGGGAAAGATTGGCATTTTTGCTGGATGGAGTTCTGATGAGCTGTGGAGTCCAGATGTTGAAAATGGCGGCCTTCATGGTGTGGGGATTGTCTGGCTTCTTGTGAGGCTCTGCTGGGATGGCGGGCCAGGGCTATAACCCGCCTTCCCACCTGGGTGCCTCATGATCAGCTGGGCATAGGGACAGCTGGGCACAGGGACAGCTGGTAGCAGCTCTGCCCCATGTATGTGAGTCTCTGGATCAGGCACATCTGAAATAGACTGCTGTAGGGTGAGACTCTAATGAGCAGGGCTTGTGATCAGCTCTTCTGCTGGGTGGAGCTCTGATGAGCTATGGAGTCCAGATGTTGAATATGGCGGCCCTTGTATCTTTCACATATGAACTCTCAAAGTTATATCAAAGTCTAGAAAGTCTTACAGATATAATTATTTTAATTTTATCTGTGTTCTCTTTGGAAGAAATAGTGTATGGCAGTAATGATAAAGTTGATACAAAATTTGTACATATTTTCATGAAAAGGCTCTCATTTAGAGAAGGAAAAAACTGCCGCCTGTAAAAAGGATGTTCAATTACATATAGAGATTTGACAAAAATATTCTAAAATACAAAATTGTTTTGCCATTTTTCAAAAACATAAATGTACTATTAGTTAGAAATGTGAATTTTGCTATGAAAAACTGCAAAGGAGAATTAAAATTTACTCTGTTGGAGTTTCAAAATTTAGCTTTATGTGGAAGAATTCAAATAGACTTTAAAGACATTACTCATAGCCTTTTGTTCCCCTTATAAATGTATGCTTACTTGAAGTAGTGGAGCATGTTCCTATTCTTTTCTGTTTGCTTGTCTGGGGAACTGTTTTTGGGGGTGGTCATTGGAATTAGTGCAAGGAACTATTGAGGACTCAGTGTTCAGGAGTCACTCCCAGTAGTGTTCAGAGGAACTTGTAGTTAGGGACTCAAACCCAAATCTGTAGTTTATTTTCATTTGTAGATTACATCAGAGAAGTCAGAGTCTATCTGCCAGATACATGGCATTTACTTGGTCTTTTTCACCTCTCAAATTTACTTATGTTATTGTTGGGAGTTCTGGACACTTGAAAGTAGTAATATACTAACTCTATGAGACAACACATTTTAGATTTATTTTATTTTTTAATTTATCACTAATTAAGACTTAGCAACATGGAAATGTCAAAAAATCTATATAATATTCTTTAAAATGCCTTATATGTGAATACAGCACAATAGAATAAATGATTTTATATACTTGCTTGATTGTTATCACAAAATTATCCTGCCAAGATATTTATGCTGTGATTTGTACTTTGCAATTAGAGGAAGTTAGATGGAATCCTTGTCGATCCTCTCTTAAAAAATGTTTTCTAGCATTTTAGCATGCACAGTTAATAGTTAATCTTGACATAGTGAAAAACCTGATGTCCCTACTGAACCCCAAAGCAAATGACACTAGTTACTTACAAATTACTAGAGAGAAAAGTTTTCCTTTAGTGTCTTAAAAAAAGAGCACCCAATACATGAGAAAAATATACTAGTAGGAAATTTTAATGGCAAAAAATTCTAATTCAACCATTAATCCCTGCCTTGCAAGCTTATGTGACAACCCACATACACAATATTGGGAATTCTTATCGCATTAATGACAATATATTTTATAAGATGTATTAAGACTTGTTTTTAGTAGTAAGTAGTCCTTAGATGAAAAATCCACAGAAAGGTTATTCAATATATTTCACAGCTTGGCAATTTTATTTTAGGAGTATAAAATTTCATGACCAAAGAAGTAGCTTTAAGATCCTATTGGCAGAAGTCTAATGAATGAATCACAAGCACATATGCTCAGTTCAATTTTGTTTTCAGTATTGTAACTTCAAGAAATATAATCGTTGAGCTGCTTTCCTGAACCTCAGTGCTTGAGCAGGATATGAATACAAAGGAGCATGAAAACACTATCAATGAAGCCAGGGAAAGCTGTCTTGAATGTTCCCGTGTCATTTCACACTACATAAAATAAGTATAGCAGTATCTTGTTTCCTTTTACAAATCATTGACTCTATGCTTCTAAAATTCTCTAAAGGCCAAAGTTGAAAAAGTACAGCAAACATCATTATCATATTTTAACATAACAATTATGAGAGTAATGTATACTCTATGAAAATTATCCGTAACATCATTACCACTGATTTCACTTATAAGATTTTTACAGCTAAGATGTATTTATAATTAACTAATGATTTTGTTTTACATCTAAAAATTTTAAGTAAAACTGTTTTTCTTATAGTTAGACTTCTATTCTTTCTGGTAATTCTTATGTTTCATAAATATATCTTGATCACATCCTTTATCTTGACATCATTTTTGGTCTTCACAACCTATTTTTATTATTTTTATAATGTTCCATTTTCTTTTTTTTAAATAATGTTCCATTTTCATTTTTTCAGATTTTGGGGCCACACCTGGCAGTGTGCTCAGGTCTGACTTCTGGCTCAGGGATTTTTCCTGGTCGTGTTCAAGTGACCATATGGGTGCCAGGAATAGAACAAGGGTTGATTGCATTCAAGGCAAGTACCCTATCCACTGGACTTTCTCTAATCCCATGCATGTTCTTTAAAAAAGAAGGCACTAAATTCAATAATCCCTTTGTCTAAGAACTGAACTATAATCACTTCATCTAAAAAAACACCCTAGACCATTCTTTTCTCTCATCATACTTCCACCCAAATGCAATTTTCTTTGCTACTCACAAGAGTAGAATAAACAGTTTATCTTTCCATTTGATTAATTCACACTTTTTACAGGGGGTCAATATATTTTCTCTTATCAATGGCTATCTGACATTTACGATAGGAAATACAGATTATTTCACTGAGAAGATAGCATATCCTCATCTCTCTTTTGCTATGTTCACTTTCCTGCCAGCAGTTAGATGAAGTAAGTTTGTAATATTCAATGTGATCAGTTATATGATAATACTGACAGATTTAGTTCTTTCCACCAATAATAATTAACTTCTAAAATGAAGGAACATTATAAGAGATCTGCATTTTGATCAAATCCTAGTTCATTTGTAATTTGATATAAGACACATTTCTTTTTGGTTTATTTTATTTTGTTTTGGAATAGTGAATTAACAGATTCTATTTGGCCATTAAATAATCTATCATTGACTCCCAATTTATATCATTTCAGGCACAGATTATTTTATGTATTCTTCTTGGATATTATCTAAGACAATAAGAAATAAGTATTGGGATAATTTTTATACCTCCTCCTATCAGTTAAAAACACAGAGGAATTGATGGTAGAGGTATTTAAACACAGATATTGATCTGAGTGTTAGTAAATAGGTCATAGAGAATCAGATTATAAGTACACTTGATTCAACTGTCTTTAGCAGACAAAATCAAGCAAGAAATGAAAATAAATGAAATACATGTTTGGTCAGAGTAAAGAATGATGTTACCATAGGCCTCAATGTTTTTTTTTAATATATTTTATTATACCACCCTGAGATAAACAATTACAAAAATGTTCATGTTTGGGTTTCGGCCATACAGTGTTCCAGCACACATCCCTCTACCAGTGCCCATTTCCCACCACCAATGTCCCCAAAGGAAGAGAGAAAGAGAGAGAGAGAGAGAGAGAGAGAGAGAGAGAGAGAGAGAGAAAGAGAGGAAAAGAGATAAAGAACCTGCCATAAAGGAAGGCTAGGGGGGGGAGAGGCCTCAATGTTTTAAAAGCTAAAAATTTTATGTGAATTTTGTGTTAATTTTGTGAGTTTAAAATATTAGATCACTAATTAGATTATTTAGGTAGCTAGAATCTTTTTTGCATATTCTCCCTTCTCATTACTTCCCCAACAGAATGATGATAATATTTCAGGTGCACAAAGTCTGTTTTACTTAATTTCATAAGTTTAATTACAAAATTGCTGAGTTGTTTAATTTAGAAGCCTAAATTGTAGGCTAATTAATGTACAATATATCATTAATAAGAATAAAATGAACAGTTATGTTCTTATTACAGGATATATTTTTAATAAGATACTAAAGTGAACTATTATGTAAAATAAGATTTAAATTGAGGGAAAGTGAAATAAAATAAATTAATATTATTAATAATATTAATATTATTAATAATATTAATATTAATAAATGAAATAAAAGACTTATCCCAATCTTCTGGGTACCATGTATTTTTGGAAAAATATGGATGTTATAAAATAAAGTTTAAAGAGAAACATGACAGGGCAGAGCGATAGTCAAGTGGGTAGGGCGTTTGCCTTGCACGCAGCCGGCCCATGCCTACCTGGGTTTGATCCCTAGCGTCCAATATGGTCCCCTGAACACCGCCAGGAGTAATTCCTGAGCAAACAACCAGGAGTAACCCCTCAACATTGCCAGTTGTGACCTAAAAAGCAAAAAAAAAAATAAAGAGAGAGAGAGAGAGAGAGAGAGAGAGAGAGACATGACAGAGAGCGAAAAAATAAAATAAAACATATTTTGCCGAGGAAATGAAGATGAAGTAATTTTTATCTTGGGCTTTATTGAGAACTTAGGTCAGCTATCTATTTAATTTATCTTTCTATGTTTCTATCTTTCTCGCTATCTCATCTACCAAACTGTTACAGAGAAAGGAGAAGAGTAGGGGAGAAGCAACAGGCAATTAAATCAATGCAATTGAACATTTTATTATTTATGGTTGCCACATTTTGCAGTGCTCAGAAGTGTGGTTTGTGCTCAGGAATAAACCATGGTTTTAGTTATGGAGAACATATACTTTGCTGGGATTGAGCCAAGGTTAACCAGAGTAGCAACATGCAATGTGAGTGTCTTCTGTACTGTCATTCTAGCCCGCAATTAATCGTCCTATATCTTGCCTACATGAGGTATAGTCAGTCAGACAGAAAACAGAAATGTCTAGGGAAAGGCATAAATTAAGGCATAAAAGGGGGACACTGTCAGTTGTGGATCTTAAAGGCACAGTACCTCCCAAGGTATGTTAAGGCAGTTGAGGCCAGACAAGACTACAAATAGGGCCGGAGCGATAGTCCAGTGGGTAGGGCATTTGCCTTGCATATGGCGGCGGCCGGCCCAGGTTCGATGCCCAGCATCCCATATGGTCCCCCCGAGCACCGCCAGGAGTGATTCCTGAGTGCAGAGCCAGGAGAAACCCCTGAGCATTGCCGGGTGTGACCCAAAAAGCAAAAAAAAAAAAAAAAAGACTATAAATAGGGGCCCCAGGAAAGCATCCTGGGGAGCATCCAGACTCAGAGAGCAGCAGCTTCCAGTGCCTGGCCAGCACCTAAGCCATGGGGCCCCTGATGCCTGAACCAGATGACCAGCACCAGGGAGGAGTAGTTGCCCCTGATGCCTAGGCCCAAGGGTCAGCACCAAAGAGCCACGCCCCTGGTGCCTGAGCCCGAGGGCCGACATCAAAGCTACAGGGCTACAGAACTTTAGGGCTTCTGGGTATTAGGACCACCAGCAACAGGGCAACATGGAGAAACTCTACTTAGATAGAGATTCGTGACACAAGACATGGTAACAAAGATGAAGCAAGGTAACTAGGGAAATAGGGACATCTCTGAGGAGTCCAGAGAAATGAAGCCTGAAGAGAAAAGCCCTGAGCTAAAAGGCCCTAAGGAATAGGTCCTGAAAGGAGACGTTGTGGGAGAGAACCAGAAGCATGAAGCCTTGAACATAGGCATCCGGAAGAGAGAGGCCCTAATCAGAAGAGCCGGCACAGACCCCCCCCCCCCCCCAGAGAGCATCCTTCAGGAGAACCAGAAATAGGTGCCTACACAGAAATCCAGAGAGAGCAGCCTTCAGGAGAAATAGAGAGAGGCAAGAGGCTCAGGAGAGGTACCTGAAGAGAACAAGGAAGAGATGAAACAAGGCAGCATTAAAGAATAACTTCAGGGGACCGGAGTGATAGCCCAGCGGGTAGGGCATTTGCCTTGCATGCAGCTGGCCTGTGCCGGCCTGGGTTCGATCTCCAGCATCCCATATGGTCCTCTGAGCACCACCAGGAGTAATTCCTGAGTGCAGAGCCAGGAGTAGCTCCTGAGCATTGCCGGGTGTGACCCAAAAAAAACAAAACAAAACAAAAATAAATAAATAAAGAATAACTTCAGGAACTTCTGCTCTTGCTGGTTATTCTGCCAACAGGTCAGGGGGAATGGTGTAGCCCCGGACACAGACCGGGGGGCCCTAACGAACAGTGAGTATTGCTGGGTACCTAGCTAGGCCCCGGCATCTGTTGCCATGGTCACTCCCGAACCCTCACGTAATGTTTAGGCTATGGAATCCACAGGATTCCACAAAGCCTGGGGCTTTGTGACCTCCCTGAGGTGGGGAGCCACAACCCCCCTTCAATACAGTTATTTTTAAGTCTCAACAGTCAGTGACATTCTATCTGACTCCATATCCATGTCTAGATGTACTGAAACCTTTCTTGGACCTTGCACTCAAATCCAACAGACAGCAGCCCCTTTTGACCCCTTACCTGTGACCTGGAAGATGGAAGAAAAGCTCCAAATGCAAATGGCTGGATAAGAAAGGAAAGACAGAGTGGCAAAGCCCAGTAAGCAGTAGCAGGAGAGATCATAGAGCACGAATGATAGACCAGCAAGCCGTTGAGGGCACTGGGCATCAAAGGACACAAGACATACCCAAGACATATGGACATTGAGGGACAAGTCCAATGATGGAGAGAAAAGAAACAAGATATCCGGGGGTCCCTAATAACTTTTACATCAAAAATACCTACAACTATGACTACTAATTTTCCATCATCTAAAGGACACCTATCTGCAGGCACTAGTTTAATTTCTCTATCAACTAATTAGTTTATCTTACATATAAATGGGGAAAGGAATTTTATTGTATGGAACTAAGATAAAGAGGAGATAATTGAGTTGCTATTAATTATCAGCTGAAAATAAGTAAAAAGAATCTCAGATTATGCCTCATGAGTAGCTGAAAGCCAATAATCCATAAAGTCCTCTTTTGCGACACTAATCAGAAATCAATTGCAAAGAAAAATTAATTCAGTTACTAAACAAGGGCTCAACATTGCTATAGTTGTTGAGTATATTTTAATTAATATAGTTATTATGAGAGTATAACTTGGGAAATTGAAGATATTCTTTTCTGTTTGTGTTTTTGGTTTGGTTTTTTGGCCATAACTGGTAGTACTCAAGGATTACTCCTGGTTCTGTGCTTGGGAATCACCAGAGCATGCTCAGGAAACCTATGGGATGCCAAGGAAATGACCAGGGTTGGCCATGGGCAAGGCAAGTGTCCTACCCATTGTACTGTTACTCCAACACAAAACATCCTAAATAATGCAATTGGGAGAGGAGCAAAATTAAATATTCCTGAGATAAAAGGTGATCATAATTTTATTGAGTACTAATGATGAAAGTCTCATGGTTTTCATATGTTTCACTGAAGAACACTCTGAAAAACAAATTCATAGAACAAAAGTAGACAAAGTTTGTATCTGAAAGGTGAGCCTGCAAGTCAGGTTAAAAAGAAAAAATAAAGTGAATGTGGAAGTGAATGAATAAGGAATCAAAATAAGTAATTTGAAATTATGAACATACAGGTGAACTTTTAGTAATAACTGTGCACATATGAGTAAAATACTACAATTAAGCTTAGTACTTGAGGAAATAACATTTTTAAAGTATGGCATAAAGAAATCCACAGTGATGCAGTAAAATTTGAGGGATGATGACCTATCACACACGTGTCTTTTAATGGCATGTATTAAGATAATATCCCCAATTGTTTCAGTTTAGCCATGAACTTTGTAGATCTTTCAACTGAGATTTAAAAAAAAACACACAGGAAAGAGATAATAAGTGGGTAGTGTGCTTGCTTGTACACAGCCAATCTAGGTTTGATCACTGGCATCCCACATGATCCCCAAGCCTTTTAAGAAGTAATTCTTGAGTGCAAAGCTAGGAGTAACCCCTAAGCATTGCATTGATTGACCCCAAAAACAAACAAACCAAAAAAATAAATAAATAAGCCATGTATTCAAAGCATTGCAGGAAAGGAAATAGAATCTTATGTAATGGAGGCCAACAACTGAAAATGTATTAGGATTGTGTTGGGAATGGAGATATGGAGAATATTTTTTTCTTTGTGAAATGCTTAAAAATAAAATTTGCTTAGAGACATTACTATTATGGATATTGGATATTCCACTTGGAGTAATTAATGTGGGCAAAGACGGCATACAGTGATGCCAGATTTAAGACTCAAAGCATAATATTATAGTTAATTTCATAATATAAAGGGAACTGAGAGTAATATTATTTAATCCCTTTATTGTACCTTCATTTCAGTCTATACAATAAATAACCACTGAACATGTATGTTAAATTCTATGATGGATTTGTGAAAAATTGCATTGCTTGGAATATTTGTTTTAGGGACTGAAAAAAATGATGTGTATTTTAAAATTGTGTTGATATGTCATTGAATATTTCAATAGTTTTAAGAGTTTTAATGAAATTTGGGATATGCAAAAAGTTTGCTGGGTGTCCTCAGAAGAAAAAAAAGGAAAAAAAGCACTGCTGGAACATAATCTCCAGGGCACTTCATTATATATTTCTTTAAACTGCTTAAAAGTTTGTTAATCACAGACAAGAGAGAGCAATGTAAACACATTTTATTTGCATATTTTTAGAGAAAACTCCACCAATATAAAGAAGTCAATTTTTCACCAACATGCAACTTTTTTACTCTTTGAACTAGAAAAAATAATGCCAGTTATTTTTCCTTAATGCAAGTGAAATGAAAATCTTCAAAATGTCTTCATTATATACCCAAGAGTTCTGTTTTTATCTTCCTTTACTATTAAATCTTTTAACAGACTCTATGGAAAAGAAAGATAAACCGAGATAGTACTGAAATTGAATTAATTCAAATTTGGAGCTTTCAGAGAAGCCATATTCATTCTACTGGAAAAAAATAACAAGAAAAAATGTAGCAAGGAATTCAGTCTCCATCTGTTAAGATGCCTCTGGCTGAGATGCAAGAGAAACAAACAAACATAAAATGAGCAGGAACAAAAATGTTGGCGTTTAATTTCTTTGAACTTCAACTTAAGGGAATTTTCCATTATAACATTTTCCCTTGGAAAATGAATAATAGAAGTTTGATAGCATCATTTTTGAGTTTTTGTTCATTATATCCATGAGCTTGTTGGGTAATATTTGGTGAGACATTGAAAACATTGTTAGTATACTTTGAAACACACAATAGAGAAGGCGTGAATATCCAAACTATTCTGCATTCTAAATTGACAGAATCTGGATCTTTCACTTGGCATAACTTAATTGCCAGCCACTATGATCACAGAGAAAACTAAACATTGTTAAAATCATGGATATGGCTTTAATAGTGATCAAAAATTTCTTAGTTACACTATCCTTGGGAATAAAGATATAGGGAGCAAAATGTTAAAATTAATGTTAAAAAATGAAAGGAATATTTTTACTTTATCCTTGTGTTTCCACATTGCAAGCATTCCCAACAATGTGGTTCCCAATGCAGAAATGCAAGTATTTTTAAAAAATATTATTTAAACCCACCAGAATTAGAAACCACAGCTTGGTGCCCAGCAACTTGTTTGTTTTTTAGCAAGTCTTTTATTTAAAACTAATACTCTCAATTTTATACTCTCAATTTTTGAGAATCTCTGTTATAGCTATAGCTTTCACTTCTTTTCTGCATGTCTTGATGTTCTAGTTTGTAATATAACTGTAATAATGACTAACTCAGAAAATTACTGTTAAAAATAAAAGGTTTAGTATGAATATTAAAACCTGGTGAAATAAAGTGTATCTACTTAGTGCTCAGTAAGATTGTACTTAGAAAAAAAATTTGAATAAATAGTCAATGTCTTTTTATTTTCTTTCTGAGAAAAAAGAAAATAAATATTACTTCTGAGAATATAACAAGAAGTCCTTGTTTCCCTGATTGGTGAGCTTAATAATTAAAATATCACACAGTTAACCATATTCCTTGGAGTAAGTTTGCAGCTAATCTCAAGAATTTGTATATTTTCTTGTTCTGGTAGAAAAGATTAAGCTACTTCATGTTTTCCGTTCTTTTCTTCCTTCACATTACTTAGAGGCAACAGAATTAGTCAAGCATTAAGGCTCAAGGCTCAATTCATTTTTAATCAAAGGAATAATATTCCATTAATATAAGGGATCTTTGGTCACCAAATTCCCACATGCCTAATAAATATTTTCCAATTTATACCACAAGTTTTCATGTAGTAGGATATAAGTGTGTGTTTATAAAATAGTTTCCAATGTCTATAGCCCTGTTTCAAGTATAAGTGCTAATCATCAAGTCAAGGTTTTAGGAAAATACTTTAGAATATACAAGAATAGGACAATTCTATACCCTTGAGTTCTTCTTGGAAAAAAAACCTACTAGAATATGAACTTTTCCAGCTATTAGAAATGAACTGATCATAAGCCTCTGATTATAAGCCTCTTTAGTGTAGGCCCCAAACTAAACAAAAGTGAGACATGAATATAGAAGGCTAATATATCAGTGTGCTATCGAAATATATGGCGAATGCAACTTTTTAAAGTTTATTTTTTAGTCTGGCTGGCGTGGCCACCTGCAAGGCTGAGCAAACCCTGGGAGCTATTTAGGACATGACCAGGGGCTGGCCGAGCCTTTTTACTTTTCCCCCTAGGAACTCCCTGGGTCGCTCGCCATGAGGCCGAGCTGCACAGCTGTGGATCTGGAGTATTTGTCTTCCAGTGGTTGGCTGTGCTGGCTGAAGCTCAGGGCCACACCCACGACTCGAAGTCTGGGGAATGGGTGGAAGCGCCCAAATCCCTGCTCCCCCAAAGGCTCAGCCAACCCCTTGCTGTCCTACATAGCTCCCAGGGCTTGCTCCGCATGCAGGTGGCCGTGCCTGCTGGACTCTTAGCAGGGATTTGGGCACCTCCACCCATTCCCCAGACTCTGTGTCAGTGGGTGTGGCCCTGAGCTCCAGCCACCACAGCCAACCGCCAGAAGACAGACACTCCAGATCCACAGCTGTGTAGGCTTGCAGCCACTCCGTGGCCGCACATTAATCCTAAACTCTAACATAGTTTAGCACCAGGTCCTTCGCAGGATCTTTCTCATACACTTTAATGATCATTCTATTTGCAACAAATTGGAGAGATTATGGGGAATGGGGAATGAGGAATTATGATGCCACACTAGAACTCACTATTAAATATTCAGATAGACATCATACATCGTTAGTATCTGTAGGGTAAGACACAAAGTGTAACAGAAGAGAGAGAGAGAGAGAAATACAGGGATATAGACAAAGAGATAGACAGAGAAATAAAATATGCCTGCAATATGGGCAGGCAGGGTTTGTGTGGTGGGAGCGTGTTTGCAATATGGGTGGTGGGTATTTGGTTCTGGTGGAGGGATGAGTTCTGGAACCTTGTATGGCATGACCCAACTATGAACATCTTTTTAATTGTATATCTCATATGGTATAAAAATTTAAAAAAAAGTTTATTTTTTAAAGTTTAATTTTCTTAAAATTAAGTAAATTTAAATTTATAATTAACTTAAAATTAAGTCTATAATTAACTTAACTCCATATAATTTTAAGTTATAATTAACTTAAAATTAACTTAAAATTAAGTCTCTGGCTCTGGGCATATCTCTTCAACTCCACCATTGTTCCTGCATTAACATATGCCTCAGAGACCTGGGCCCTACAAAAGCAGAATGAGAATGATATTTGGGTCTCCTAAAGAAGAATTGAAAGACCTATTCTTGGAATATCATGCCTCACTCAAGTGAGAGAAGGAATCAAAGTTCCAACCTCTGTTGATGATCAAGAGTCAGGGACTCTGTCTTGTTTGCCAAGGCGTCGAAAATCAAATGGGTTGGACATGTAATGCTATTTGGAGATAACCGCTATACTAGTGCCATTACCGACTGGATCCCATGAGAAGTCAACAGATCACGTGGTCTTCTACCTACAAGATGGTCAGACTTCTTCATCAAGACCCTGAACTAACAGTTTGAAGTTCTTGAATATTCCTGTAGCAAGCAGATGTCTTTGGGCTACACTGGCACGTACAGGGACAGATGGAAATATTACTTGTGCCATGCTAGAGCAAATAGAAAATTTAAAATAACGGGATTTCAAGTGATCAAGTGATCAAGAATTTTACTTATTTTCTCAAAAAAATAATATTTTGCAGATATAACGCTTAATGAAAATATTCAACCATATATATATATATATATATATATATATATATATATATATAAACAAAAGAATTTGTATTAGAAACTCAGGTATGGAGAAAAGCAAGCAAAAATATTCACTGGAAAGTTATCTTGCAATGTTTATGGAACACCAGTGTGGTTGGTAAGTAAAGAGCAAATTGTAGGATAGGAAAAGATATGTCAAAGTTAGTTCTTCCTGCATATTCCAATCACACTCCATAGGAGACATAACAAAATAGGTGTGACTCTGTTCAAACAGGTCTGGGTGGCAATAAAGTAGAATGACTGAGGAACCTATTTTAGTGATATTGTTAACTTAGAGCCAGCTAGTTTCAGGGTGCTTGGTGTAGTGTTAACTGGGAGCAGTTCTTCCAGCAGCCAGTTAAAGAGCAAAGGAAACTGTAGGGTATCTTTATGAGAATTACAGGTTGTTTTTCTCTGTAGGCATGTGGCTTGTTAGTAATCAGATGTGAACTGGCAAGATTCTATTCTATTTGCATGGAGAAAATACTCTTAAACTCCACCCATAGTTATCTTTGCTGCTTATAAGGGAATGTTCTCCAGAAAATGCCCCTAAACTCCTGCTGCTATAGAAATGATGTATAATGTAATGTTCATCAACACTGCTACCAGCAAGGTTTCAAGACCACGCTAAGACATCTGTCATGTGAAGGGGAAAAGGCTTATGGACTGGAGCACTACAGAAGTCCTGTATTTGGTACTCAGTACCACATGGTTCTCTGAGTCCCACTGGGAACAACCCCTGTGTTGTGAGCTTGGAAGAGCTCTTCACATCATTGGGTGAGAACCTTCCCCAATATATAAAAACAAATATACTTAATAGATATGAAATACATATCATAAATATATATATTATCAGAACAGTGTATTATTTATAAATAATTAAAATATGAATATCATATTGTTATTTAATTATGTATTACATTATACTAATACAAATGCATGATTATACGCAATTATATGGATGTTTATCAATAATAATATAAGATAATAAATATATAAAGTATCACATATTATATACTACAATATAGAATATATATTACTGATCACAGTTGATCACTTGACATCCTGTTTTTCATCAATATACTCGAAGGGGAGCCAGTAACATTTCCATTTGACTGTATTGCATGCCAGTGTAGCCCAATGGCAAATGGTTGCTTCAGGAATATGAAGAGCCTCAAACCGTTCAGGGTCTTGACGAGCGAAGTCTGACCATCTTGTAGGTAGGCGACTGTGTGATCTTTTGACATCCCATGGGATCCAGTCGGTAATGGCTCTAGTCAGAGTCGTCCAAATCTCATTACATGTCCAGACCATCTTATTTTTGATGCCTTGGCAAACGAGACAGCATCCCTGAATCTGGAACAGCAATAGAGGTCAGAACTGGATTCTTCTCTCACTTGAGTGAGGCATGATATTACAAGCATAGCTCTTTTGATTCTTCTTTGGGAGACCAGAATAGCATGGTCATCCTGTTTTCGTAGGGCCCAGGTCCTGATGCATATGTTAATGCAGGGAGAATAGTGGAGTCGAAGAGATGTGCCCAGAGCAGGAGGTTCTTTGTCTTTTTGCTATTTCTTCTATACTTTTGAAGGCATTCCATGCCACTCTCTTTCTCCTGCACAGTTCAGGTTTTACGTCGTTCACCATGTTGACTTCTCGACCTAGGTACACATAACTGCTTTATTCAGAGATGTTTGTTCCACTGAGAATGAATGGGGCCTCTGGAATTAGTTTATTTCCCATAAACATAGTTTTGCTGAGATTCAGCTGTAGACCTATCTTTCCACATTCCTGGTCAAAGTCAGCCAGCATTTGTACCGCTTGGCTAATGTTTGGTGTTATTAGAACAATGTCATCAGCGAAGAAAGGTGGTTGAGTTGCCGACCGTCTATCTTCACTCCCATTCCTTCCCATTCTAATTGTCACATGATGTTCTCAAGGGTGGCGCTGAAGAATTTCGGTGTAATGGTATCACCCTGCCAAGCCCCTCTTTTGACATAGATGATCACTTCTTTGTAGAATGGTGAGATCCTGGTGGTGAATCCGTAATAGAGCTCACGAAGGATCTTGATGTATTGGGTTTGAACACCCTATTTGACTAGGGCTTCAATGGCCACTTCAGTCTCCACAGAATCAAAGACTTTCTTTAAATCAATGAATGTGAGTCAGAGCGGCATCTCGAACTCCACACAAACTTCAATGAGCTTGTTTACCATATGGATATGGTCAATGTGCTGAATCCTTTTCAGAAGCCAGCTTGCTCGCATGGTTGTCCTTCATCTAATGTTCTGCCAATCCTGTTCAGTGAAGTGAACACTCAAGTGAACAGCTTGTAGATGACAGACAACAGGCAGATGGGGCGATAGTTGCCTATAGTTGCCAAAAAGAATTCCCAGAAAAACCACCACTGGGAACTCTTTGGCACCATTGTGGCAACATGGTAAGATACCATCATTGATGACATCGATGAATAATACAACCGACTGGTTCAGCACCTCCATGATTGTGTGAAGAATGCCGCGAGAGAGAGAAAGCCACAAAAGAACATCTGTCTTCAAAAATCTCTCGAGCTCGCCAAAGTGGCAAGGCCCGAGCCTCAGATGACCAAATGCTAATTTTCAAGCTTACAAAGCAGTGCAGAGAAGCGATAAAGGAAGACCTCAAAGAGAGAAGAGCAGAAATACTGGAAGATACAGCAGAAGCCAGGAAAAGCATTCGCAATGCCCACCAGTCCTTCGCCAACTATAAGACCAAGATGGCTGCCCTTCAACCCAGATTAATCTATCACATCTTCCAGAAAGGCAATGGAGAATATTATCCATGACTTCTACTCATATCTCTTTTATTGCCACGTCCACCTCCCCACATATCAAATTCCACAGGATGGATATGTCATTCCCAACGTTCTCCCTTCTGAAATCCAACATGCCATTTCATCAATAAATAAGGGAACAGCACCAGGTCCAGACAAAGTTAGACCTGAACACCTGAAGAATTTGCCTTCAGTACTCATCAATACACTGGCTCGGCTCTTCACACGCTACTTGTCTGAATGCAAGGTGCCCTCCCAATGGAAAACCAGCAAGACAGTTCTACTGTTCAAGAAAGGAGACATCCAAGACAATATTATTGTGTTTATTAATATATTATATATAAGTGAACTATTTGCCAATGACTGTGACCTCTGTTTCTTATAATTAATAGTTTATTTCTGCTATCCTAGTAATATAAGCTTAGGATACTGGGTAGCCTTGAGGTACTGTCTATTTAGTGCAAACTACTATCGCTGATCCATGTGACAGTCCTGCATTACAGAAATCCGTCTCTGATTGCAGCTGTTGGCCCATAATAGGCGTTTACTTAGTGAAGTACCTGTCTCCAATTGACTTATCTTTATTTGTTCAGTGATTGATTTTGCTGAGTTTGCAGGATCAGACCCAACTATGTTCAGGGATTTCTGCGTATGATGCTTGGGGGAGCATATACTATGTCAGGGTCAAATTAATTAGCTCACAAGGCAAGTGCCCTGCTGGCTGTACAATCTTTCTAGCCCTTCCAATTTATCTCAATAATGTCCTCTTGAGCTTTGCCATAGAAGCTTTGTTTACCACACATCAATGTCAATCTGTGCAAATTGGTCCACGTTTTGGTATAGATTTGCTGTATAGAGGTGGCAAAAATATATTATCCCTACCTGGTGATCTTGGCTACAACCTCTCTAAAGACCAATCTTTTAGAAAGGCCATTCTCTCTTCAGTGAAGAAAATGAATTAGATGGGGCTGAAACTGCAGATAAGAATCTATTGAAAAGATAGTTGTAGGAATTTTTGGAAAAAAACAACGTAATAGCCTTAAAGGGTCTAGTGGATATGGAGAACAAACTAGTAAAGATAAATAGAATTACTTTAGTGTAAGTAGAGTTCTTAAGGAGAGTTCTTGAGCTCTGCAGAACACCTCTCATTCTGTTCATCAATTACAAATGCAATATACATTGAAATATTCCTAGTGGTCCAGAGAGAGAACAGGTGATAATGAGCTTGTCTTATACATGACAAACCCATTTCTATCCATAATACTACATGTGATCCCCTGAACACAACAAGGAGTGTTCCCTGAGTGCAGAGCAAGGAGTAAGTTTTTAGTACAAGCAATTGTGTTCCAATGCCCACCTCAAATCTTCCCATTGATAATAAATTAAAGGAATTTTTATGTTATATAAAAGTTTGCCTTATTGTTTTACATTAATTTATTTAAAGGAATACAATTTTTAAAGGAATACAATTTTAAGGTAAACAAGGTAGCCTACAGACTGGAAACTGCTGACCTTGCCCAAATGTTTGGTTCTTTTTCATTATGGCAATGGAAAGGAATGCTTGTTTTGTTTTTTTTTTTTTTTTCTTTTTAATTTTTTTTATACATTTTATTATACCACCGTGAGATATACAATTACAACGTTGTTCGCGTTTGGAGGTTTCGGTCACACAGTGTTCCAGCACCCGCCCTCCACCAGTGCCCATCACCCACCACCCAAGTCCCCAATTCCACCTCAAATCCTCCCCCGTCCTGCCTAAATGGCAGGTTCTTTATCTCTCTCTCTCTCTCCCTCTCTCTCTCTTCCTTCTCCTACACATTGTGGGTTACACTACGTACACTTAGAAGCCATCATTTGCATTTTTTGTCTGTATTTAATGCTTAGTTCTATGTTGGTATCAGACATTTTGACATTTATTCACACATGTTCCCTTATCTATTTTACCTAACCTCTGACTCCCACGTGCTTGTGGTAATTTCCACTTTTGGTAAGATCACCTGGTATATTTATATCATGCAAATAAATGCAGTCATTCTATGTCTCTCTCTTTCCTTTTGACTAATTTCACTCAACATGATTCTTTCCATGTCCATCCATTTATAGGCAAATTTCATAACTTCATTTTTCCTGACAGCTGCATAGTATTCCATTGTGTAGATGTACCACAGTTTCTTTATCCAGTCATCAGTTCTCCGGCATAGTGGTTGTTTCCAGGTTCTGGCTATTGTGAATAGTGCTGTTATGAAAATAAAAGTGCAGATTGTGTTTCCGCTGTGTGTTTTTGGCTTCCCAGGGTATATTCCCAGGAGTGGTATGGCTGGCTCAAAGGGGAGCTCAATTTCTAGTCTTTGGAGGAATGTCCATATTGTTTTCCAGAAAGGTAGTACAAGTCGACATTCCCACCAACAATGTATGAGAGTCCCCTTTTCCCGCATCCACGCCAGCACTTTATGCTTTTTACCCTTTTGGATATGGGCCATTCTCTGTGGTGTAAGGTGATATCTCATTGTTGTTTTGATTTGCATCTATCTGATGATTAGTGATGATGAGCATTTTTTTCATATGCCTTTTGGCCATTCGGATTTCTTCCTTGTCAAAGTTTCTGTTCATCTCTTCTCCCCATTTTCTAATGGGATTGGCTGTTTTTTCTTATATAGCTGTACCAGTGCCTGATATATCCTGGATATTAACCCCTTATCAGATGGGTATTGGGTGAATATTCTTTCCCATCTGTGGACTGCCTTTGTATATTAGTCACTGTTTCTTTCGAGGGTGCAGAAACTCTTTAGTTTCATGTAGTCCCATATGTTTATATTTTCTTCTAGTTGCTTTGTTAATGGTGTTTCACCTTTGAAGATGTCTTAAGCTTCAATGTCGAGGAGGGTTTTTCTTATATTTTCTTCAACGTACTTTATGGAATCAGGTCTGATATTGAGATATTTAATCCATTTTGATCTGATTTTTTGTGCAAGGTGTTAGACACAGGTCCAAATTCATTTTTTTACATGTCCAGTTTTCCCAGCACCACTGTTGAAGAGGCTTTCCCTTACTCCAGTTTGGACTCTTTGCACCTTTATCGAAGATTAACTGATCATGTATTTGAGTGTGGGTGTCAGGATACTCAACTCTATTCCATAGGTCCACAGCTCTGTTTTTATGCCAGTACCACACTGTTTTAATTACTGCTGCTTTGTAGTACAGTTTGAGGTTGGGAAAGGTGATGCCTCTCATCTTATTCTTCCCAAGGATTGCTTTAGCTATCCGTGGGGGGTTTATTATTCCATACGAATTTCAGGAGTGTTTGGTCAATTTCTTTAAAAGAATGTCATGGGAATCCTTATAGGAACCGCATTGAATCTGTACAAAGCTCTAGGGAGTATTACCATCTTGACAATGTTAATTCTCCCCATCCATGAGCAGGGAATGTGTTTCCATTTCCTCGTGTCCTCTTTTTATTTCTTGAAGCAGTGTCTTGCAGTTCTCTTTGTATAGGTCCTTTACACACTTGGTTAAGCTGATTCCTAGGTATTTGATTTTCTGTGGCACAATTGTGAATGGAATCGATTTCTTAATATCCCTTTCTTCTCTTTCATTATTTGTATATAGGAAAGCCACAGACTTTTGGGTATTGATTTTGTACCCTGCCACTCTACTATACATATCTATTGTTTCTAAGTGTTTTTGGGGTCGAGAGTTTAGGGTTCTCTAGGTATAATATCATGTCATCTGCAAATAATGATAGCTTGATTTCTTCCTTGCCTATCTGGGTGCCCTTAATGTCCTTTTCTTCTCTGATTGCTATAGCGAGTACTTCCAGTACTATATTGAATAAAAGAGGTGAGAGAGGGCAACCTTGTCGTGTTCCTGATCTTAAGGGGAAGGCTTTCAATTTTTCCCCCATTGAGAATGATACTCGCTGTGGGCTTTTGATAGATGGCTTTGACTATCTTGAGGAAGCTTCCTTCAATTCCCATTTTCTGGAGAGTTTTAATCATGAGTGGGTTCTGGATCTTGTCAAATGGTTTTTCTGCATCTATCTATAGGACCATATGGTTTTTATTTTTTTCTCTTATTGATATGATGTATTATGTTGATTGATTTGCGAATGCTGAATCATCCTTGCATTCCCGGATGAATCCTACTTGGTCATGGTGTATGATCTTTTTGAGAAGTCTTTGGATTCTGTTTGCTAGTATTTTGTTGAAGATCTTAGCATCTGTGTTCATCAAGGAGATTGGTCTGTAATTTTCCTTTTTTGTGTTTTCTCTCTCCTGCTTTGGGCATCAGGGTGATATGCGCCTCGTAAAAGCTGTTTGGGAGTGTTTCTGTTTCTTCTATTTCCTGGAAGAGCTTGAACAAGACTAGCAGGAAGTTCCTCCTTAAAGGTTTCGTAGAATTCGCCAGTGAACCCACCTGGACCTGGGCTTTTGTGTTTGGGCAGACTTTTAATTATTGTTTCAATTTCCTCGATGGTTATAGGCTTATTTAGGTATTGGAGGTCTTCTTTGTTTCAATCGTGGGA